>PVKE010031686.1:0-18898 GCA_004027555.1 Craseonycteris thonglongyai
ATATAAAGGGGACAGAAAACAATAATATTGTCCCATTTCAATGGTGCACATGGTCATCCCAGTCTCACTGGACTAAAATCAAGGTGTCAGTAAGCAGTCCATACCTACTGTTTGAAACAAGACAGTACCATTGTTTTCTGTCTCATTTAAAAATGGGTCAAGTGGTCAGCCTAGTGGTTGTTGATTCTGAAGTTTATAAAATACCCTTCTGTGTAAAGTGTCTTCTGTGAGAGTGTTGTCATTGTTGCTTTTAGTATCTCTCATTCATTGATAATGGTCATATTTTAGTCTCTTCAGTTTGTTTGTTTTTTTTGTCTTAAGTTTATAGTCCTTCCATCTCCTTTCTAGTCGGGGGGTTTTCCTGTAATTTTATCTTGTCTTTTTCTCCCTTCTTCTCAATTCCCCATCAGCACCCTCTGTATTTGAATTTGCTGTTTTGGGGTGGGCTTCCAGGTCTTGTCCCTATAGCTCACTGGTCACTGTGCTGGGTGGGGGTCAGAGCTTGCACACTGGTTGGGGTGGCTTCTTTGTGGTCCAGGCTCTTTGTGTAGTTGATTGTATCTCTGTATATACGGGGTTGGCACATTGACTTGGATGTTGTGTTTGGTAAAGTGCTGGCACTTATACATGCTAATATTGCTCCTCATTTCTTTGTAAACTCAAGTTTGGTACAAACAAAAGTTTCTTTTTTAACACTGGAAGTTTTGTTTCTTTTCCTGATGGGTGTTCCCTTGCTTCTAGGTTGGCTATGCCCCAGACTGGATCTTCTTGCTAAGAAGTGTAATGAGGATCAGTCCAGATCAGGGCCTGCAGTTTTCTCAAATGCTAGTGCAGGATGAGGAGCCATTGGCCAGCATTGACCAGGTGAGCAGAGGTGCTTGGGACAACTTTTGGTGGCTTGGTAGCCATCAAGTAGATTCCCTTTGTTTTCCTATTATTGGTGTCTCAGTTATTTTCTTTGTTTGCTATTAATCTAGTTTTTAAAAATCTGATAGACTAGGGGAGCTTGTCTTCTCATCTTTCATTATTTGAATACTTGTATATCTTTGTTTTGAAGTATTTTAGGGGATTTGTATGTCGTGTTGTGAGGGTCTTGTTTCTTTGTGTGATGATTGGTGGTTGGGTCTAAGGATCTCATTTTAGGATAGTAGCCCCACCCTGACTCATTATCTCTTTTTGACAAAGGGCCTAAACTCTGCCTGAGTACCTGGTCATGGTGAGTGCCCTTGAGTTTGCAGACTTTCACCCTGTGGGTATCAGACTAACTTGGAGTTAGGTGAACATGAAGCTATTAGTTTAGTATAAGGTACTTAGTATTTAGATGTAAACACGTGACAAATCACTAGTAAACTGTGGGAAAGGGGCTCTGGGTAACACAGAGATATGTAATAAAACTTGAAGCAAGGCAAGAAAATCAACAACCTGTATAGAAATAGTTACTTGTATTAGATTTAAACATTTTGGAATTTGAAGATATTTTGGAGATCATGATTAAAGGATTTGAGCCAAATTTACATAGATCTCAATGGGAAAAGAGGCTCCAGTTTACATCTGTACTATATTTCACTTTTTTTTTTCTTTCTTTTTTTTAAAAGCTAGTGTTACAGTATCCTGCCAGGACATTTTAAAGATTATTATTTATTTTATGACAGAGAGAGAGAGAGAGAGATACAGAGACAGAGACAGGGAGAGAACTGAACTGGGGGAGCTCCCAGTTCAGCACATGGTTCCACACAGGGCCTGGGCCTGGGCCGGGGCCGGGGCTGGGGCCGGGGCCGGGGCCAGGGCCAGGGCCGGGGCCAGGGCCAGGGCCAGGGCCAGGACTCGATTCCCGGTCCCCGGCGCTGCAAACTGAGCGCTTAACCCACTGAGCCATCCGGCTTCCCCTATATTTCACATTTTAAAGTATTTTTAATATAAACTTTCGTCATGCACTTTAAATATGGAAATAGTTACATGGTTAGTAAGTTCATCACCTATGTTTCATCTCTTACTGAAGCTTATTAATGCTTTAAATTAACATCTTAACCTTAATGATTAGTATCTAAGTCAATGTTTGCATTTTCCTAGTTGTACCTGAATAATATAATGATAGTATATGAGCTAGACACCAGGTATTGACTGCCTCTAGGGTTTGATTAAGTAATATATTGTTAAAATTGCTTGAATCACTTCTGAGGATTCCTGGGATTCAAATGTTATAAATGCACTTTCTTTAATCTACTTGAGTAAAGTGCCCTGTTTTGATGTAAGTGATATGTTTTACAGAATTACCTACTAACAAATAATGGCCATGAGTTACATGAATTACATGAATTTTGATGATGTAAGAAAATGCAGGGGAAGCCGGGATGGCTCAGTGGGTTAAGCGCTCGCTTTGCAGCGCCGGGGACCCTGGGGACCAGGGATCAAATCCCTGCCCGTGCAGACCTATATGCTGAACTGGGGAGTTACCCCAGTTCAGTTCTCTCTCTGTCTCTGTATCTCTCTCTTTCTCTCTGTCAAAAATAAATAAATAAATAAATAAAAAGAAAATGCAAATGAAGGTATTAATTGTTAAATTCTAAATGAGATTTAATTTCAGGAACTATTTCAACAGGAAAATAAAATCAGTTTCCTTTAAGTAAAAATGTGGCTTGTGATCTGTTTCAGATTGTAGATGTTTTCATGGAAAACAGTTTAATTCAGCATTGTACGTCCTTCTTGTTGGATGTCTTGAAGAATAATTGCCCAGCTGAGGGGCATCTCCAGACTCGCCTGTTGGAGATGAACCTGATTCATGCACCCCAGGCAAGTGACACTTCTAAGGTGAAGCCAAGGAGCAGAGCACCTGTTTATGTGGGACTTGCAACTCTAAAAGCAGTGGCTTTGGGCTGGGTTATGCTTGTGCCAGAAGTTTATCTTTGCCTCAGTGGACATTCTCTAGGACTTTCCTGCAAGGGATTTCCAGAATACGTGGTGCAAGACTTTCATAGAAAGTGTGCAATTCAGTAGCGTTAAGTACATTTGCAATATTGTGCAACCATCACCACTATATTTCCACAACTTTTTATTTTTCCAAACAAAAACTTTGTACCCACTAAGTAGTCAATCCCCATCCCCTCCCCTAGCCCCTGGTAACTTCTAATTGACTTTCTGTCTCTATGAATTTACCTGTTCTAAACACTTAATATAAGTGGAATCATACAATATTTGTCCATCAAAATTTTTTCTAGGAGTGTTGATTGTTTTTCAAATGCAACCCCCAACTCCTAATACTGCCTTAACCAAAGAAGGCTAGTAGACATGAGTAGAATTTGTATTTTCAGGTCTGGTACTGACTTACTAGTCTAAGGATTGAGTTTAGTAAAGAAGGAGGCCTTAGTAGTCTCAAGTCATCACATTGACCCTGCCATGGAAAACTCGATGAATTCAGTGGCTGAAAAGTCAGAGCAATAGCTGGACTGATCCCAGTGACAGCACTTTAGGGCAGAGCCTCAGCCTTGTGCACACACCTGACTGCACCCTGGGAAGGCAGAGCCTTGTGCAAAAGGTGACTTGGAAGGATGGCCAGAGCTCTGCTCAGGACTGAAAACAGATGTTGCTATTATGGAAGCACAGATGTGGGCAGGAACCCAAACATGGGGAAACAACCATGAGCACTGTTCTGGAGCTGTGTCCCAAAAGTCGTGGTTGAGCAGCTGCTCTCAAAAAGTTATTGCTATGGTTCAGGCTTTCTTACTGAACTCACTGTTTCACAGGTTGCAGATGCCATCCTTGGAAATCAGATGTTTACTCATTATGATCGGGCCCACATTGCCCAGCTCTGTGAAAAGGCTGGCCTCCTACAGCGAGCACTAGAGCACTACACTGACCTCTACGACATCAAGAGGGCTATGGTCCACACTCAGCTCCTCAATCCTGAGGTATGGCATTCCACTGGGGCACTCTCATTGTGGGTGACATCCACCTAGTCAATAGAGTCAGGTGCTCCCTAATTTTCATTGTTGGCAGTTGTGGGACTATGTCTTCCCCATGTCTGAGTCTCATTACTACCATGAGGAGTTTTCATTCAGCCCACACACAGAACCCCCACTTGCTCAGCCACATGGCTGGGCCTATATCACCTTTTTCTTTCCGTTGTCCGCTTTGACTGAGTCTAACAGAGAGAACCTCTTACTGACAGCTCTAGCAGGGTTCTCTGAAACTGTTAGTGAAAACTAAATAGGTTTTGCATTCCAGTTCATAAAATAGATTTAGCATCAACTGTGGAGCATCACAGAGTTTGTGACAGCTTATTGAACAATTGAGGTCAATGTCCTGTCACAAGTTTACTCCCAGCTCTCAATTTTTACCATGAGGTATAGTTGCTTTTTTATATATCTTTGAGACTCAGCTGGAAAAATTAATCCAGTTTATTTTGCCAGTGTTGGCAGCACCTGAGATGGTGCAAAGTTATTGACAAACTTCCTTGCTTCCCAGTGGCTTGTCAACTTCTTTGGATCCCTGTCAGTGGAGGATTCTGTGGCATGTCTGCATACTCTACTGTCTGCCAACATCAGACAAAACCTGCAGCTGTGTGTGCAGGTGGCCTCCAAGTACCATGAGCAGTTGGGCATGCAGTCCCTGGTGGAGCTCTTTGAATCCTTCAAGAGTTATGAAGGTAACGTGTAGCTTCTGGCTGACTGCACCTCCTGCTGCTATTGCTCTCTGCCTGCCCAACCTAACAGTCTTCCTGAAAAGCCAGGCAGGATACAGCACTTACTGCCTCAGGCATAGGTCAGTGGCAGAAGATTCCTGTTACCTCATGTGTATTACCCAGCCTTTTTGGTTTTGCAAAGGAAGAAATCAGTTGGCATTGGTGTGGGGAGACTTAGAATCCCCATGTGTTCCTAGAGCCACTGCTCAACTGATCATCTCTGTGTCACACAATCTGCTGCAGAATTCAAGGGTACCACCTTCAGAGGGTGGGACGTTCCTTGAGTGAAAGCCCTGTGGAGGCTCCAGCGTATGTGGCTGCTGCACTGGCAGGCTTGCCCTTTTTGGCCTCCTTTGCCCCCTGATGGGTATCACAGTGAAAAAGTGTGCTAGAGGTGGGACAGGACAGGGCTGTCTGCTGGCCCAGGACAGAGACTGAGCATTTGTCCAGTGGGTCATCAAGCCATTGCCATGTGCCTAGTGAAGCTGGGACATTGGAGGGGTGAAAGCAAGACCTGCCCTCATTTGAGCTGGCCTTCTCATTAGAAGATGCCTTTGCAGGAAAGGTCACAGCAGCAGTTAGAGAACATTGGGCTAGGACAGGCCATAGGGTAGCATTAGTGGAAACTATCACCTTAGGGCTGCCAGTCTGTCCCCAGGTTATAGCCAGAGACCTCCTCAGGGAAAGTGGTCTTCTCTGGTATATCATGTCCTACTATTGTTACCGGTCCCTTCTAGCTGGCCCCTGTAAAGGTTAGGAAACATCAACCTCTGATAAATAACTGCTCTGTGACTCACTTTGGAGCCTAATCCCTAGTAGCTCCCATGTGTCAAGTAGCAGACTTTTTATTTGGAGGCTTCTGTTTGAAGTCATTGCTTTTTTTCTCTGTTCCTGGCATATCTTTTTAGAGCAGCAGTCATAGGGTCCTCTTGGGTTACCTCAGTTTGAATTATTCTTGAAGATGATTGTCTGAGGTATACCTGGCCCCCCCAGAAACATTCCATGTACACACATAGCTAGTAATTTACATCAAAACATCCCAGTTACACCTCCCAGATTTGATGGAAATCTGACAAGCTATTTTTGGGAGATACAAGCAGACAAACTTCATATAGATAATGATTTCTGAATAGGCTGTGGGTACTTGGATAAATGAGCGATGTTATTGTGGGCTAGGCCATCAAGGGCAAGTAGGAGACAACTGGAGAAGGCATGTGCATATTTGGAGGGCACAAAATGGAACAGTCTCGGGGAAGCCGGGGTGACTCAGTGGGTTGAGTGAGCGCTCACTTTGCAGCGCCGGGGACCAGGGATCAAGTCCCGGCCCCGGCCCGTGTGGAACCATATGCTGAACTGGGAGCTCCCCCAGTTCAGTTCTCTCTCTGTCTCTGTCTCTCTCTCTCTCTCTCTCTCTGTCAAAAATAAATTAATTAATTAAAATATATTAAAAAAAAAAAAATGGAACAGTCTCTCTTTGTAGGCCTCTTCTATTTCCTGGGCTCAATTGTGAACTTCAGCCAAGACCCAGATGTGCACTTGAAATACATTCAGGCTGCCTGTAAGACAGGACAGATCAAGGAGGTGGAGAGGATATGCCGAGAGAGTAACTGCTACAACCCAGAGCGGGTAAAGAACTTCCTGAAGGTGAGTGTTTCCAGGCATCATCTCTTTCCTAGAGCAAACCAGCAGTCCAACTGTGCAAGAGTTGGAAAGCTGGGTTCTTTCCAGTGTTCCCTGGGTCCCCAGTGGTAGAACTCTACTTTATGGTCTAAAATTCTAGGAGAAGTCCACTGACATCTTACATTTCCTTTGTGCAAAGGAGCTTGAGGCTGTGCTCTTAATTATCTGACATGAGTGGAGGAAGTTATTTTATTGCTGCCTTGTATTTCAGCAACACCCCAACTGTGCCATTGTTAATTAGGCTAGGCAAGGCTGCAGAAACAAACAAACCACTCAGTGCTAAAAACAGAAACAATCAGACCACTCAGTACTAGTGGTATAAAAGTAAGTGTATTTCTCCTGCACAATCCTGGGTGGCTTTCTTTCCCACCATCTTTCAAGGACCAGGCTGATGGCTGCTTTGCCATCTTCAACATATCACCCTGAATAGTGCCTTCCAAGTCAACTGCAAGAAGGGAAGAAGAGTACAGAGGAGCCGGCATGGGTGGTTTTCTGTGGGTGAGACTGGAAGTGGCATGTGACACTTCAATTTACATTACATTGGAGGAAACTAGGTCATGTGGTCACACCCCAAACTGCAACAAATGGTACAGGGAACCTGAGAAATGTTCTCTAGCTGTGGACAAACAAAGGAGACATGATTGTGGTAGACTGTTGGACATGGGAAGCAAGCATGTAGGGGGCCACCCCTGCACCAGCAGGTGATATTTCATGGAGTACGGCTGCTTGTCTGAAAGGGCAGCACTTAGCAGCAGATGTTCTTGAGAGCAGCCCACACTCTGCTGCCTTGTCTGGGTCAGATTTATGCATAATGAGCTGCTTCTCTAACCCAAAATATGTTTGATTTTGGACCAGTTTGGAATGTTATTGCCAAATTTAGCAGAGTTCTTTTTTATTTTAAACCAAACAGTATTATCTTTTCCCCACTTGTTTCCCAAAGCAAACACTAATCCCCAAAAGCAAACACCTTAAAATGACAGCATATCCAGAACAAAGTCTCACCCTGAGTCTCTTGTGGGGCCTTTCAGCAGCAGTGCCATCCCTCTGCTGAGGCCCTCACTGCTTGGCTTGTTCTGTGCTTTCCAACAAACAGGATGCCAAGCTCTCTGACCAGCTTCCTCTCATCATCGTTTGTGATCGGTTTGACTTTGTCCACGACCTTGTCCTGTACTTATACCACAACAACTTGCAGAAGTACATCGAGATTTATGTTCAGAAGGTACTGCTGGGACCATCGCTGCTGGCTCCCGGTTGACACCTGGCTGCCTTTGTGCTTCGGTCTGTGGTAATAGTCTACACCCGAGAGGCTGCCTCTGACCCATGAACATGTCTGAGACCATCAGTTTGAAGGGTGTTATCTTAGCTTGGACTTCCATAGCAGAATACCACAATCCAGGCAGCTTAAACAGTAGACATTTATTTCTCACAATTCTGGAGGCTGGGAGGTTAGGATCAAAGTGCCATCCTACAACCTTGGGTTGGTTTCTCCTTAGGCCACTCTTGGCTTGCAGACAGTACCTTCTCACTGTGTCCTTACATGGCCTCACCTCTGTACCTATGCCTATGGTATCTCCTCCTCTTCTTATAATGACACCAGTCCTTTTGGATTAGGTCCCCATCCTTATGATGTCACTTAACCTTAATTATCTCCTTCAAGGCCATATCTTCAAATGTAGTCAAACTAGGAGTTAGGGCTTCAACATATGAATTTGGAGGGGGTAGTATAATTTAGTCCACCATAAAAGCCCTTTCAGGTTTTTTTTTAAGATTTATTTTTATTTTTTTTAACAGAGAGAGAGAGACAGAGAGAAGGGGGAGGGCCCAGAGCAGTCTCCATAGTTGTCCATCATTAGTTTTTAATGTAGTTTCACTCCACAGGTGGGCGCAGGGCTGCGCAGGGCAGGAACCAGGCTGGGAGGCACTCCTAGGGTGGGAGCCAAAATGGGGGCCTCCTACATGGGAAGCTCGCCCCAGTGAGAACTGAAATGGGGGCACACCCCAGTTCAGCATATGGGTTTACACAGGCCAGGTCAGGATACAGTCCTTGGGCTCCAGGGCTGAAAGATAAGCGCTCAACCTGCTGAGCCATCCTGGCATCCCCCCTTTCAGGTTTTTGCCTCCTACTTTGTCAAAGTATTGGGGGCTTGTAGCAATGACCTCTCTGTCTGCTACACTGAAGTTTCCACCTTGACCATTCTAGGTCAACCCTAGCCGGATCCCAGCTGTGGTTGGAGGACTGCTTGATGTGGATTGTTCTGAGGAAGTAATTAAAAACTTAATCTCAGTGGTGAGAGGACAGTTCTCTACCGATGAGCTGGTGGCTGAAGTAGAAAAAAGAAACAGGTAAGATATCTTGCCTCTGGGGCCTAGTGTTTGTTGTTAAATCCCTGACTGGTTCTCAAAGATCCCTTTGTGGTAGCCTCCCAGCTCCAGGACTGTCTGTCTCCATCGCTGGTCTTTTCTGTAACAAATCTTAGATATAGTAGCAAGTTATTTGCTTTTGGTACTGAAGGTCAGTTTGGAATTCAAGTCTGTCTTGGTCTCTAGAGCAACATAAAGTTAATGGAATGAGAGTTTTTTTGTTTCTAGAAGCAACCTTCAGAGTTCAGGGGCTGCCCTGGAGGTTTTGGACATTAGCTTTGAGACTTTCACAATGCTTTTTCTTCTTTCAAAGGCTAAAGCTGCTGCTTCCCTGGCTAGAGTCCCGGAGTCACGAGGGCTGTAAGGAGCCCGCCACTCATAATGCACTTGCCAAGATCTACGTCGACAGCAGCAACAGTGCCGAGCGCTTCTTGAGAGAGAATGCCTACTACGACAGCTGTGTGGTGGGCCGCTACTGTGAGAAGCGGGACCCGCATCTGGCCTGCGTGGCTTATGAGCGGGGGCAATGTGACCTTGAGCTCATCAAGGTGGGAGGCTGCTCCACTGAGCTGCAAGGTGTTGCTTTGGCCTCCTGGGCTTCAAGTGCATGCTCTGTGGGGACTGATGAGGGCTTTGTTTGAACCCCACGATGGTGGGTCACAGGGTACACATTTCCGCACTGGGTTTTCTTGTAATTCTGACACCGTGTTTCCAACCTGCTCATGCCTTCTTTGTATGTATTGTACCTATAGGCCTGGCCAGCCCTGATTCTGACCTTGCAGCCTTCTGCTTACTGCCCTCTATTGTCTGGTATCTTGAGGGCAAAGTTGAATTCCTTAGCCTGACCTGGGGACTCCTTTGTGGACCGCCACACTACATCCACCAGCTTGACTGCCTTCCACTTGCCTCTCCTCTCAGTGCCTTTGTCTCACATGCCTTTGCACTTCCTGACTCCGCACCACCACCACCACCACCACTACCACCACACACACGCACGCGCCCTCCGCTGACTCTTCCTGTCTAGAGAGCTCTTGCTGGCTTTTCTTGGAACTTTCTTCCATGCCTCATGTCTACCTCTACCCTGGCTTGTATCTACATGTACTTAATTACTTTCTTAGATTGAGCTGTTGATTCTTAAGTATGTGACCTAAAACTCCAGAAATCTCATATACAAGTGCAACTAATGTTTGATCGTAAGCCTCCTAAAGGCTCTGGTCTATGTTCCTTCAGCACCTCAGAATATTTGACAATGTGATCAAAACTTAGCAACTAGGGAAAGAATCTGTAAGGGTACGAAGTGTGCAGACTGAAGATAAGAGCAAGTCACCAGTTTCTTATCCTGTTCTAGCTTTGGACACTAACCATGGAAGTGACAGGGCAGATTGACTTAGTCCAGGGGTGGCGAACCTTTTGGCGATTGAATGCCAAAGTTTATGAAATAAGAGTATACTCGCTCGACTTGCGTGCCAACCCATCGAGTGAGATAGAGGTATCGATTTTTTTTTTTTTAAGATTTATTTATTGTTTTTGACACAGAGAGAGAGAGAGATACAGAGTCAGAGACAGAGAGAAGGGGGAGGGCCCAGAACAGTCTCCATAGTTGCACATCATTGGTTTTTCCACATAGTTTCATTCCACAGGTGGGCGGGGCTGCACAGGGCAGGAACTGGGCCAGGGTCTCACCCCAGTGAGAACTGAACTGGGGGCACTCCCCAGTTCAGCATATGGGTCCACACGGGCCGGGGCCAGGATTCGATCCTTGGTCCCCAGGGCTGCAAAGTGAGCGCCTAACCCACTGAGCCATCCCGGCTTCCCCTCGATTATTTTTATGTCTATAAGAGGCATAGGATATTTTTATAACAAAAAAAACAATAATTCCGCGTGCCGAAATAATTGCTCCGCATGCCACTTTGGGCACTCGTGCCATAAGTTCGCCACCACCGACCTAGTCCCTTGCCTGACAGTCTCTGGGGAGTCAGTTTCTGTGAAGCTTGGATTTTCATTAGTCTGATACCATAAGCCACCTTTTAACTTAATTTACTACCTTTTTATTAAAGCGCAGTTCAGGAACTTCTTGGAGATCTTTACACTCATCTGTCCTATGAGGTAATATAAGATAGACCTCATCTTTTAGTAAGGCAGAGTTCAGATAGGGAAGAGGCTCATTGAAGAAGGTCTACTCTGTCAGAAGGAAAGCTGTGATAAAATTTCCAGGAAGTGTACCGGTTGTGTGCTTGGTGCCAGGACAGCCTGTTCCTACCACGCACATGTGAGCAGCCTGTGTTCGCAGACATACACACATATCACTTAGCCTCATGCCTGGCATCAGACTCAATGAATCTGATTCCCACCAGGCCTCAGCAAGTGTCTCACAAATTGGAATGTTCTCATGGATGGGTGGTTTTTTGGAGATATAACATTCAGAAAAGAATCTCAATCAAGTTCAATCAAAATGTTTTAAAGTTTATAAGCCTTGAAATGTTGCAGCATATATGCTATTTTATACCAGCTCTAGACTATTCTCATGAAACCTTAAAGATGGTTGAGAGCTAGCTACATGTGAGAATTTACATTTAAATTCACTAAAAAATTTAGTTTCTTCTTCAGACACTATTATACACACAAGTATGCTTGTTTCAGGTTTGCAATGAGAATTCTTTGTTCAAAAGCGAGGCCCACTACCTAGTGCACAGGAAGGATCCAGAGCTCTGGGCTCATGTTCTTGAGGAGACCAACCCATCCAGGAGACAGCTGATTGACCAGGTGAGACGGAGAAATGTGTGCACTGCACACCTGCATTTTGCCCTCTAATCAGCTCAAGTAACTGGTTTAATTGTTACATAAAAAAATCTTCAGATGAATGACCAGATAATTTTGTGACCCTTCACTACTCTTCTCCCTCCAAAAGCAGCTTGCCTAAAAATGGTTTTGACACTCAGGGGTGAGCTTAGCTTACTTGGAGCTATTTGTTAGTTAAGATTACAGAGTTGGACCCTGATAGCTAAATCAGGAATGTTCGGCCCTGGTAAAAGGAATATCTGACTGCATGCTGATTTTATTTTTTTAATTGTTTTTGACAGAGAGAGAGAATGGGGAGGGCTCAGAGCAGCCTCCATAGTTGCATGTCATTAGTTTTCTTCATAGTTTCATTCCACAAGTGGGCACAGGGCTGCCCAAGGCAGGAACCAGCCAGGGGCCACCTGCATAGGAAGCACACCCAGGGTGGGAGCCGAACCGGGGGCCTCCTACATGAGAAGCACAACCAGGGCGGAAGCTGAACCAAGGGCCACCCACACAGTAAGCACACCCCAGTTCAGCATATGGGTCCGGACGGGCCAAGGCTGGGACTCAATCCTCGAACCCCAGGACTTTAAGACGAGCACTCAGCCCTCTGAACCATCCTGGCATCCCCTGAGCCATCCCAGCATCTCCTGCATCCTTTTTTTTTCCGGCTCAGCCCCCGTTGACAGAAGTGAAGTGGCTCTTAAGGTTATCTTGGCTAGATTTCCCTTCATTGAGAACCCCTTGCACCATTGTGACTATCCAGTGCCTCCTTGGAGCTGGGGTACAGTGCTAGGGCCAGGGATCCATCCTAGGCACAGCCTGGCAGGTGGCTTTTGGCCTTGGCTACTCACCAGGCTTCCTGCAACCTCTCAGACAGTAGCAGATGGTGACTGCATTGTCCTCTGCACTATCCCCTAGCCTGCTGGTCATATGGTTTAGGAATGGGCTGAGATCAGTGTGGGAACAAGAACCTGGTCCAGCAAGTGGGCTTCAGCACCTGACTCCTTTGTATACCTTGCTACCCCACTGGGTGCATTTGTTTAAACTTGAGGGTTGTATTTCACCTGTGTCTACTACACTTTACCTTCCTGTTTTCTGTCCACTCTTCCTCATGCCTATGCCATTATTTTCTTAGTAAACTTTATTTTGGAACACTTTTAGATATATAGAAGTCCATGTTATTTTGAATTTTTATGATATACTTATCTCTCAGACTTACCTGAGGATTTAATACCCTTCATACAAACCTGGGCCTGGGACAGAGTCTGTTAGAAATCCACTAGGGACTAGGGATCCTAGTCCAAGTTCACAAACAACAGACATTTCTCCAGGTATAGTCCAGCCTCCTCGTATGTTTTATAGGTCACGTCTCATTATCCCTGGGAAGAGCACATTTAACACTGCACTTAACTGAAGCCAGCAGGTGTCTCCTGGTCTCCCTGTGTCTGTGTGGAGCTACTGGTACTGTCATTATGTCTGCTGTGACTAAATATTCATAGCAACCTCCTGCAATGCTCCTCTAATTAGAGGGGGTACACGATGGCACTGGCAGACTGCTTTTATGTCTGGAGTAGAAACTTATTATGGAAAATTTACTTAGAGGAACCAATTTCCTGAGGTAACCTTAGGTTGGGCACCCTATATTGACTCAAACAAAGGGACGAAATTTATTTTTGCCCTTAAAACAACCAGTATATATTTAAAGTTCTCTAAGGTTTCCAAAAGTAAACAATTAGATAGAAGTAATACCTACTCATCTCCTACTGTGGATGGACTTTGTGTGCTGTGTGACAGTTCCCCCTTCCCTCAACTGTGCCCTTTTTGGTTGCTTAGCTACTGTGGTAGTCCCTTTTCTCAAACTCCACTGCATGCCTGTTGGGATTATTATAACCAACTCAGAAGTAGAACTTTTGCATCTTATGGTGCATTGAGTACACAGCAGCCACTTATAAGGTAGACTGGGCTAATGCTGATTTGGGTTCCATTGATACCTCTCAAGATTGCAAGGTGAAAGTTCACAGCCAAAGGTGTATATCAGCTATACCAGGCCTCCTCAGAGCTGTCTGTTCTTTCTCATTAAGTCACTGCTATTGCCCACCTTTGATAAACACCAGAAACTTGGCAAAGATGATAGAGCCTAAAAGTACCAAAAACCCCTGGTACAAAGTGCAAAGAGAACAGGGCTGATCTAGCCTGCTGTTATTTGGGAAGTGTATTCTGGAAAAATGTCTTTACGCCTGATTTGTAAGTTTTCTTATAGCTGAGATACCATGTCATAATTGGATGACAGGTGGTGTGGCCAGTCTTTTGTTGGTCTTTTCCTCAGAGCATGGTTTGGAAGGCTCTAGAACCTTAGTGTACTCAACTGGGTCCCTGGAAGTGGACCACAGCAGCTAGCAAGAGGCTGCCAGAGGCCCCTGTGCTATCTTCATTAGAGAAACAAAGGCCATATTTGCTATGAACAGTGCTTTAAAAATAAAAATAGCCTTTTTCGGCCGGAACCGCCATCTTCCAGTAATTCACCAAAATGACCAACACAAAAGGAAAGAGGAGAGGCACCCGATACATGTTCTCTAGGCCTTTTAGAAAACATGGAGTTGTTCCTTTGGCCACGTACATGCGAATCTATAAGAAAGGTGATATTGTGGACATCAAGGGAATGGGCACTGTTCAAAAAGGAATGCCTCACAAATGTTACCCAGCATGCGGTTGGCATTGTTGTGAACAAGCAAGTTAAGGGCAAGATTCTTGCCAAGAGAATTAATGTACAAATTGAGCATATTAAGCATTCTAAGAGCCGAGACAGCTTCTTGAAACGTGTGAAGGAAAATGATCAAAAAAAGAAGGAAGCCAAAGAAAAAGGCACCTGGGTCCAGCTGAAGCTCCAGGCTGCTCCACCCCGGGAAGCACACTTTGTCAGAACCAACAGGAAGGAGCCTGAGCTGCTGGAGCCCATTCCCTACGAATTTATGGCGTGAAGAGACTTCTGTACCTTTAACAACACTTACCTGCTAAAAATACCTGCTAAATACACTTAGCCATTGAAAATGTCGTGCCTGCCCCCACTAAATATTGAAAGAAAACTGCCCTGATTCTTTGGGTGATAAAAAATAAAAAATAAATAAATAAATAAATAAATAAATAAAAATTAAAAAGCATACATGCATTTTAATTACCTGTTTAGTGCATTGTATTATTAATTTTGGAGTAAATTTACAGTATGGTCATTGGGACAGAGATAGTATCTATAGCCCTTTTGATGAGAGAGAAAAACTGATTGTCAGAAAAAAACTGATTATCAGGATAGAACAAACAGAGAAATCCCTGCAGTTGACCCCTTTACACACCCTTCCCTTTCTGCCTTGAGGAATCTCCATTTTTCTCTATGTCTAGTCTAGGCTGTCTTAGATGAGGCCTTCCCTTATCTTTACTGTCTTGAATTGACTTTATCTAACCAAGTTCTTCCAAATAATTTTTAAAACCAGGTGGTACAAGCAGCATTGTCAGAAACACGGGATCCTGAAGAGGTCTCAGTCACTGTCAAGGCCTTCATGACAGCTGACCTGCCTAATGAACTGATTGAGCTGCTGGAGAAGATTGTTCTGGATAACTCTATCTTCAGTGAGCACAGGTCAGGATATGCCAGGGGTGGGGATGGGAGGTAGCTTCTGACTTGGTCAGATTCAGACATGTGTCTGAAATTCACTTTCTGTTGCAGTCTTGACTCACCTCATCCACCCAACTTCACCATCACCTGCCCCCTGGACATGTGGCCGGTCTTCTTACTGCCTTCTGTATTTCAGTCCAACCCTTCCTTTCACTTATTTAAATCCTACTTGTCTCTTATAGCCCAACTTAAAGTCTCCTTTTTTCAAGAAGCCATTCTTCCTCTTACTGGTCTGGCCCACAATATTCTTCTTTGACCACAGCACTTAGAGTAAAGGAGCTAACCTATTTATTAAGGCCAGGCTTGTCCCAAGGGTGTTAAACTCTTAAAATCATGGTGAACAAAGCTTGGAAACAAGTGGCAGAAGAACTAAACCTGGGAATGTATCAGGGAAGATTTGATGGAGGTGTAATGTAGAAACATAATGAGTAGGATCTGGGGTAGGAAGAACATTCTGTGCAGAAGCAACAACATGGGCAGCCATCTTGGAGATTACAAAGCATGCTTCAAAATGGTCTCACCCACTATTTGTCACTACTTTAAAATCATTGTCAAAGATTCTGTGCCAGATTATATTGTATTCACATCATAAATTCAGCTATAAAGATTTGATTATAAGATTTATATTATAGGCCAGAAAGGCTTTCAAGGTCTGTAGTGTCGTGTTAAGGAGTGTGTGTACTTTTTTTGTTTTTAAATTTGAAAATGCTATATGGTAAATTACGCAATGTGAAATTATATTTTAATGGAATCATTAAACTCTGATTAGGGAAAGCCAGGATGGCTCAGCGGGTTGAGCGCTAGCTTTGAAGCCCCGAGGACCGGGGATCAAGTCCCGGCTCCGGCCCAGGCGGACCCACGTGCTGAACTGGGGTGTGCTTCCCGAATGTGGTGAGGCCCCCAGTTCAGTTCAAAAAAAAAAAAAAATTAAAGTAAACTCTGATTGTTTATAGGATGCCAGAGTTAAGGTACCTGAGGTAGCTAGGATGTTCTAGCTTGCTATCTAGCCAAACTCCTTTGATAGATACTAGCTTTCCACAAAAAGACACTTAAATATGGTTCTGATTCTTGTATGCTACCTCCTTGGACACTGTTGCTTCTCAGACATGCAAGAGAACCTTCAAGTTCAGGTACAATCACTAGAAATCTTAAAATTTATGATGAAATATACAAGTGATCTTTTAAAATCAATCAGTGAACTATCAAGTAAATAAAAAAGTCTGAGATTAAAAAACAACAACACAAAACCAGAAGTAGGAAGGACACAGTCTGACTTTTGCCAAACCCTGTTGAACCCAGGCTATGCTTCTCACACCCTACCAGGACACAGAGGACAGGAGATAAGACCTAAGGGCCTATGAAAGGTGTGAAGTTTATAAAGAAACCCCTCCTCAGTGCAAAAAAAAAAGAGAGACTTAAATATATTAATCATTAAAATAAAAAAAATTAGGTGAGTAATTTTACTTTAAAGTTATTGCAATCAAGTAGTGCCTTCAGAGCTCTGTCAGAGACAAACACAAATCCTCTTGAGAAGAACCTACCTTCTAGAAAGACTTCAAAGAATTCTGACATTATATTCTAAGAAATGATGAGCTCATAGTAAAAACATTGACCGTGCAAACAGAAACAAGGCACCATTATTAGTAAGAGCTAGCAGGAGAAGAGTCTAGTCAGACCTGCCTGGAAAAACTAGAATTATCAGGGATAATGGATTTATCAGATACAGAATATAAAATTACATGTAATGTGCTTAATCACAAAAAAAAAAAAAAAAAAAAGATCAAACAGGGTTGTTGTTTTTTTCAAGATTTATTGTTTGAGAGAAGGTGAGAGAAAGAGACCCCCAGAGCAATCTCCGTAGTTGCATGTCATTAGCTGTGACATAGTTTCATTCCACACAGGTGGATGTGGGGCCATGCAGGGTGGGAACCAAACCAGATAGAAGGTGAGAACCCTCACTGCCATCCTGGTGGTTACCATCTGCTCCGCAGTTCAGCATATGGGTTTGCACATGCCAGGGCCAGGACTCAATCCCCAGACCTCACAGTTGCAAGGCAAGTGCTCAATTTGGTGAGCCATTGTAGCATCCCCATAAGCAGGTTTTTAAAGCACCAAATAACTGATAAATCTATATTACACACACACACTAAATCAACCCCAGATTAGGGAATAAATAAATTTAAAAAATAGATCTGAAGAAATTGCAGTAATGTAGCCAAAACAGACAAGTGGAAATGTGAAAGGGTTTAAGAGATGTACAGGGAAAGCTGGGATGGCTCAGTGGGTTAAGCACTCGCTTTGAAGCCCCAGGGACTGAGGATCGAATCCTGGCCCCGGCCCATGCGGATCCACATGCTGAACTGGGGTGTGCCCCCAGTTCAGTTCTTGCCGGGACCTATGTGGGAGGCTCCCAGCCCAGTTCCTGCCCTGCGCAGCCCAGCGCCCACCTGTGGAGTGAAACTATATGGAAAACTAATGCTGTCAACTATGGAGACTGCTTTGGGCCCTCCCACCTCTCTCTGTCTCTCTCCGTCTATCTCTCTCTCTCTGTCAAAAAATAATAAAAATGAATCTTTAAAAAAAAAAAAAGACGTACAGGTCGAAGGGAGCTCTAATCAGTACCTCAGAGAGAGTAGAGAATGAGAGACACTATGTGGAGGAAGGAATGATGAAGATTTTAACAGAAGTGATTAAATTCTAGTTCACAAATTCAGGAAGCCCAACAAATCCCAAGAACAATTAATTTTTTTTAAGCCACCTTTGCACACATTATAGCAAAACTGGAACATAAAAGAATAAATGTTTTCAAGCAGAGAGAAAGTAGATCACCTACAAAGGAATATGAATTAGATTGACGGTAGACTTCCTCAACAGCCTCAGTGGGAGCCAGAGGATAATGGGATGGTATAATGATTTCAGAATGCTCACAAAAAGTAACTGTCAGTTTAAATTATATACTGTATAAATTAAGAATAAGGAGATGCCAGGATAGCTTAGCGGTTGAGCGCTTGCCTTGCAATCGTGAAATCCAGGGTTTGATTCCCAGCCCCATCCCATGTGGCCCCATAATGCTGAACTGCAATGCAACTGGTAACCGCTGGGATGGCTTGGTGGCAAAGGTTCTCACCTCCCATGCGGGAGGCCCTCAGTCTGGTTTCCACCCTGTGCAACCCCACATTCACCTATGTGGAATGAAACTGTGTCACAACTAAAGAAGTACAACTATGGAGAATGCTCTGGGCCCTCCTCTCTTCTCTCTCTCTCACTTTCAAAAACAATAAAATCAATTAAAAAATAATAAGTGAAATACTTTCATACAGATTAAATGAGGCAGTTTGTCAATAACAGACCTTCACTAAGGGGAATTCGAACAGGTGCATTTTAGGAAGAAAGGAAGCAGCCCCAAGTGGGGAAAACAAGAATAATGAACAAAAAAGTAGTGGATATATAAATCAATAAAAAATACCTTGTGATGTTAGGAAGACAACTAAAATTAATATCTAAGTGTAAGTTGGGAAGTAATATTGTAAGGTCCTTTTTTTGTTTAGAAAAAAGATAAAGATATTGATTAACATTAATCTTTGATAGAGCAAGTATTTGTGTTAAAATTTCAGGTGGAGGGGATGCCGGGATAGCTCGGTGGTTGAACACTTGTCTCTCAATTGCAAGGTCCAGGGTGCTAGTCCCAGCCCAGGCCCATGCAAACCCATATGCTGAACTGGGGTACA
>PVKE010031687.1:0-18896 GCA_004027555.1 Craseonycteris thonglongyai
AATGTTAAAATCTGGTCACCTTACCATATGCTGAACTCGGCTGTGCCGCCAGTTCAGTTCTTGCCGGGGCCTATGCAGGAGGCTCCCAGCCCAGTTCCTGCCCTGCGCAGCCCCGCACCCACCTGTGGAGTGAAACTATATGGAAAACTAATATAAACTATGGAGACTGCTTGGGCCCTCCCCCTTCTCTCTGTCTCTCTCTCTGTCAAAAACAATAAAAAATAAATCTTTATTAGCTAATATTTCTTTTCAGTGAAGACTAAGAAAGTTTCAGAGGGATGTTTAGTGAATTAATTCACTGCTTCTCAAAGTGACTTTTGGCAAACCCTAGTCTTGTAAGATCCTTGAAAACAAATTGGTACCACTACCAAACCAGTTAAACATTTTTTAAAATATTTAATTTATAGTTTTTGACAGAGAGCGGGGGAGGGAGAAAGAGAGAGAGAAAGAGAGAAGGGGGAGGACCCAGAGCATTCTCCATAGTTGTATGTCATCAGTTTATGACATAGTTTCATCCCAAACAGGTGGGCAGGGGGTGGTGCAGGGCAGGAGCCGGACGGGGGCCTCCCACATGGGAAGGTCGCCCTGGCGAGGACTGAACTGGGGCCACACCCCAGTTCAGCATATGGGTCTGCATGGGCCAGGATTCAATCCTCGGACCTGGGGGCTTCAAAGTGAGCACTTAACCTGCTGAGCCATCCCTGCTTCCCCCAGTTAAACATTTTTGGACTGTTTTTTTCCTTTTGTGAATTTGTTGCTAATAACTCTTGTACTAAAACAAAACTAATTTTGCTTCACTAGGATTGCCCACTTTTATTTGATTCTTCTTATCAACTAACAGTGGAGCTTTTTAGGGTACAGCTGGGGAAAGCTTAAATGTTTATATAGAAGAGTCAATCAAACTGAAGACTACCAGTGGGCTATTTCTAAAAAAGGATTTAGATATTAGAGAATGAAAACTATTTTAGTTTTAGGTATAATTTCTTAATTTCAGAAGCATTTTCAGGCAAGAAAGACTATTGAATCAAACCAATCATAACACTAAAAACAAATTAATAGCTATCAATATTTACTGACTCATTCTTGATTTTATGACCATACTCAGCAATAGAAATCTAAGAACCAATTTCTTTAATATTCAGTACTTACTTCTTCATGTAGATGTATGAAAAATCAATAACTGCACTTTTATAAGGATATTAAGTGCTGTAACAAACATCTAGAAAAATGCAAATCTTAGACAACAGAAGTTTCTAACTATTAAGAGAATGCTACCGGTAAATCGTGGGCTTGGCTGCAGCACCTAGTTATAGTAAATGCTGCATTTCAAAGAATTGATAGTTTTGCAAACCCAACTATTGAATCTCTTCACCCTCAAGGCCTTGAAAGGTTTGAGCGAATGGATTTTGTGGGGATCTCTTTGGAGTGACACTGTGATATTAGAACCACTAAGGGGGAATGTGGGGGTGTCGCTTGCCTGTCACCTCTTTCCTGCAGCTGGAGTGTTCTTGTGTCTCACTCTGTCATGGGGGGTGTAGGAGGTGGGGGGTGTGCTGGCAGCTTTGGCAGTGCAGGGAAGAGGCGTCTGGGTTTGGTTGTTCTTCCAAACATCAGGGCAAAGGGCACCGATGTGGGCTGATGGCAGAGCCACAGACTGTTGTAAAGGTGCTCAGGTGTCTGTGACCTTGCTGGGGTTAGAATCTAGGCAGGCTCCAGGCTCACTAGGAGAAATGCTCCACAAAGAGATAAAGGACCATGCCCTCTTCTCCGAGCCCGCTGTGCAGCTTTAAATATTCATTCCACATGCTGAATTGACTCTGTCTTTGTAACTTAAAATGACTATGGAACCTCTACTTACAGTAACCAGGGAAGTCACAGCACCTAACCTAATGTTCAGATGAGGGCGACTGAGTCACCCTCACCCATCAGGCTTAAAGGAATACTGGGAGAAATCCAAGTTGCTTTCATGATTACTCCACAAGACCTGCTTGTTCAATGCACGTTTCGCATTGTTAAAAACAACCAAGATGGGGCATTTGTGAGAAGATATTGGCAAATGCCTATAATATAGCACGATCCTGTTATAATATGTGATAGTAAAATCCTAATCTTGGTGCATGTGTAGAACCAATTGATCCTGGCTTATTTTGTTTTGTGAAACTAGAGATAGAAAGGGATCACAGTAGAATAAGGAAGGCATAAACTAAATCTAACTGAATGCTGGCAAAGGGGGAAGCCCTATTGTGGGGTTCTATAGTTCCTCTGTTCACCATTTTGGGTACCAAGCACTGGGCTTGATATTGGGGTTTTGAAGCTGTTGTTTTCCCCAACAACCCACAATTTAGCAGGGGAGACTACAATAACGCAACATAACTGAGTGGAGATAAAACAAGCTAGCAAACATGGGATTAAGTCAACTTTGTGGTTCATGTAAAAGGGTTAATAATAGTCTGGCTTTGAACTAAAGTCAGGTATCTGCTAGAATGAGAAGCATTTAACCTTGCAGATATCATGAGATATCAGAGAGGTAGGTGGTCTATGTTTACCTGTGATTCTTTTTTTCTTTTAAGATTCATTGTTTTTGACAGGGAGATAGAGACAGAGAAAGAGACAGGGAGGGAGGGCCCAGGCAGTCTCCATAGTTGTATGTCATCAGTTTTTCAAGTTTTATTCCACACAGGTGGGCGTGGAGCCATGCAGGGCAGGAACTAGGCCGGGGGCCTTGTGCACGGGATGCATGACCCTGTGAGCCGAGGGCCAAACCGGGGGCCTCCTCCTACGTGGAAGATTACCCTGACAGGAACTGAAGTGCCCCCCTCCCGCCCCCTCCATGGGAGGCACACCACAGCTCAGCACATGGGTCCGCACGGGCTGGGATTCCATCCTGCAACCTTGGGGCTGCAATGGGAGCACTCACCCTGCTGAGCCACCCCGGTATCCCCTCACCTGTGATTCTTATATTGGATTCTTATATTGGATGTGATTCTTATATCTCCCAACCTCCAGATTCGAATTCAGAATTCTAAAGCTCAATAGCATAGTAGCATAACCCCTCAACTCTCCCCAGCTCCCATGAAATTCTGACACAGTAAGTTTCGGTATTTGGGAACCACTGGAAATTCTCAGTGAAAAGATCTGGCTTGGGTTTATGTAGGCCTGTTGGCTGTGCTGCAACTATTGATGGTTTTCTTGACAATGACACGCACAAAAAGATCCACCAATAACTAAAATCTCTTATTAAATGAATTTAATTTTCATTGCTACTTTATAAAACTTAGTATTTTTCTAAAAGAAAAAAAACAAAACAGTTTACATGTAATAAAGTTATAAGTAGATGGCTATAGATAATATAGCCATTAGAAAAAAAGAGAACTAAATATGGAAATAAACCAGGAAGCAGCAATAAAATTAATACCTACAGAAAACTAGCAGTGCAACAAGATAAGCAGGAAGCAGCTTTACAGTGGGGAAAAAAACAAAAAAGTTATTTAAACACAGAAATAGCACCTTACAAAAGGATTGAGAAATGTAAACTTGGTAAGTCTTTTCAAGTATAAAGTTATACCCCCAACTCTTGTACCAGAATGAAAGGGTTTCACAAACCCTGGACAGCATAGGGCACACAACTTCCTCACTGCCAACTCAAAGCTGCCTTTCCTTAGCAGAATCACCAGCGATTAGTTCAATTTTACTAAATTATACAATGATAGGCTCAAGATTGCCATTGCTGTGTAGCTGCCTCAAATCTCCATGTCTAGCTCAGCAGCTTGACTACCATCATCAGGTGCTCTGTAAACAGATTAACCTGACAGAAACGACAACGTTGTTATTATTTGTACATATCACGCAGCCACATTAAAATGTGGGTCCTATATACATTTGTTCTTAGTTTTTTATTGCTATGTGTCATAATCATAATAGTCTCAATTATGGGGTTGCTTCCTAACACCCCTCAAGAATTGTGAATTTTCAGAGGTTTATGTGGTCATATCATGAATAAAATTTTTAGAAAGAGATAGCAAAGGAGTTAAATTGAGGAGCATCTAAGGATAGTGAGGAGAAAATCCGTTTGTGTGTGCATCTAAATGGCGACCTCTCAAGTAAAAATAATTTGTGGAAGGTTTAAACATACGGTATATTGAAAATGCATCTACTTTGTTCAGGCTTATATGCTGTATGTCCTGTAATCTACCTGAAAAGGGCATATTTTTATTTGTTTTGATAGGGAACCCATCATATTACTTCAAGGTAACCATTACCATGCAATTATTGATGAGTGAACCATATATATTTTTTAAAATCTGTTTAACTCTAGAGAAGACTGTGATAGAAAAAAAAAACTAGTTTGTAAACTTTAAAAGTTTAGTGTTGATAAAAATTTTATATAATAGCAGATTTATTTAATTTGGCTACTACCTCATGTTTTAAAAAATCTTGTGGAGATAATAAGGCTAATATTATCCTGTAGTTAATATAAAGCTACTTTACTCAGACTCCCAGAGTCTCTTAAATTAATATTTTCATTCTTTCATATAACATTTTATGGGGTCCAAGAATAAAAGTACAATAAAACCCTACATCAAGATTCCAAATCTAAGATAGAAGTTGTATAAAAGAGAAAGGAATAAAGAAAGGGAGGGAGGGAGGGAGGGAGGGAGGGAGGAAGCCATTTATTCTGAAGAGATAAGAATGAGGTAAATCTCAATAAATCTGGGAACTCAAAGATCTCGTTTGGCTACTTACTAAAACCCTAAAGAAATACGGTTTAACAAAGGGCTACTGCATAAGTTTCCAGAATTGTCTTCATGCCAGAACAATAAACCCTTGCCTTCACCGTGCTTATTTTTCAGAAGTTCCCTGAAATATAACCATAGTTTGAATACTCTTAGGTACTGAACATAATGTGTGCATCTTCCCTCTTATCCTTCCAAACATGAAGAAAAAAAGTAAAAGTAATCACCTATTGTCCTATATCAATTTCTACATTAATTCTTCAGAATTCTACCAAAAGGTGCCATCCAGGCTCCAATTTTCCATATAGTTCTATCATCCTGATTTATTCAGTAAACAGCAATTGTGAGAAGGCATCCATACTCGATACTCTACAGTAACATTTAAATAAAAACCACAGGGGCACGTAGTGAAGGGAACTGAGCATGATAGGATTTTTTTCTACAGTTATTGGAGAAGTAGCTATTAGGCTACTAGAGTTCATCCTAGTTCTCCTGCCCAGATAGCATGAGCACAGTTCATTACAGCAAGTGTGTCATTCACAGTTATTTTGGTCTTGACATTCTGTCACGTATATACATTTACCCACATTATTACTAGGTTGTAAAGTAAGTGCAGGGCAAATTATAGGGAAAAAGTACAAACATTCAAGTCGTCATACCCTGAAAAACATGTTCTGCTGTCGTTGTAAACTTTTTGCACTAAATCCCATTTGAGGAACAAAATAAATAATCCCATAGGATTCACAACTGAAGTTGGCTTCCCAGTGAAGTCTAAAGAAGCAGTAGCTTTTTTAAACTGCAGAAAGGAAGGTTCTCTCACCACGGATCTACTCAGGGCGAGTGGAAATACATGTCAAGAACGCTCATCCTCATTAAGTGCTAGACAGGCCCCAGCATGAGAGAAACCACAGGGCTCCGGCAGCCTGTCGGATGTACTTCCAGCAATACGATGATTCTTGAAGCAAAACCACACATCAGTCAGTGCTTTCACTGTGACATGGAGTCTAGACACTAACTGGTATTAAATGCACAATTAATAATTACTTTTAGGAAAATGGATGATGATTCATTCACGATGATGGAAACTTAACATTAGAACCAGTGGATGAAAGAAAGGAAAGATGCGCGCTGAAGAACCGATGGTTTGCATTCCACTTTCTGCTCAGTACTTGGACGTGACCTGTAACACAGAAACTGCAGTGGTTTGATGCCACCCCTGCTCGGCAAAGTGCCGGGTTAGTCAGGCCCGCTGCTGGGTATTTCAAGTCTTCTCTGTGCTGAGCTGGTGTTCCGAGACCGTTTGCTCTCTCTTCTCTTCAGGGCAGGGTCCCCGAGGCTGCCAGGAGTCTTGAAGAATGTCTCACGATGTGTGCGCTGGATGCTCCTGGGGGTCCCTGGAGCTGGTGACTACAAAAGAAAAAAAGAGTAAGTAAAAACAGAAGGGAGGCCAAATAATTCTCTGAACTGTAAGCCCAGACCTGTGTCATTATGATCCCTAGGCAGGCAGGTGTTCTCTCTTCTTTGCTTCTCTAGCACACTTAATTTGATTTATCTCCTTCTCAACACTTACACAATTAGAAATCAACTTAGTTATTTTGTGTGCAGAAATGCAGGCTAGTAAAGAGCTTACAAGTGTGGTACCTGGAGCCAGGGTCTGGACTCTGCCATCACTAGCTGTGTGACCTTGGGCAAGTTACTTAATGTCTGTTCCTCAGTTTCTTCATCTATACAATGGGTAGGATAAAAAGCACTGACCTCACCGGGTTGGAAAAATTAAAAACATTTAAAAAGTACTTTAGAGCACGCTAGAAATATTAAGTGTATGTGTGTTGTTGCCTCTTTTTACTTGCTGATATTTATCCCCTTCATGTGCCCTAAAAGAGCAGAGGCCATGATCTTGTTGACTGTTATATCCTCAGTGCTTAGATCAGTGCTTGGCGCATAACTGGTGATCAAAAAACACATGTTCTGTTGTAATCATCTTGTTTTAAAACTAGTGTGTTTATTTCAATGTCTAGTAAATTTCTGAGCCTCTGAATAACTTGTCTAAAATATTTTTGGCTATAGTACTTGTCTGTTTCCTTGAGAGAGAAAGTAATCACTCTGAACAACGCCTAATGCATGATAGGAATCCAACAAATACTTGACTAAACTACAAATGGAGTTGGGGGGGGGACACACACACACATTATTGAATATTTGTACTGATTATATACATTTATATATGCACATTTATATATGAGTGTGTATGTGTGTATACACAGTGCCTTCTAAACATTGCATTTTAAGAAATGACAGATGCTAAAAATCTCTGCATCAGTTTTAAGACTTGTTTACTTTGAAGGTTTTTATACCCTGTATGCTTACACTTCAGGGTGGTCTCCTTTCTTGACTAATGGAATAAAAGCTTAGGATATGAATATTCAGCATCCATAAAAAATTCCCCAAACTCTGCCTACAATAAATCCCTCTAATTTTCAGAAACAGATTGACAACTAAAAAATACTTTGTCTTTAAAGCATGGGATCTCCTGCCTTACATCTCCCTATTTTATAAAATAAGCAGATAACTCTGGGTAGAACTGACCTAGAGCCTCTGTCCTATCTGACTAAAAGTGAAGCTCAGTCAACGCAGGTGTATTTGTCACAAAGTGCTAAGCTTTCTTGTGCAAAACTGAAATGAAACCTCCGGCCTCACCTGTTGTAACTTTACCGCAGAGACGGGATGTCCTCCATAAACAGGCGATTCTGGCTGGATGACGCTGTGTGATCTTGACATCACGGGACTCAGATTAAGTGAGCAGGCACCCTGAAGCTGAGGGTCCGTGGAAGGGAGTGTCGACGATTTTGGATTAACTATGGCTGCGGGGCTGATGAAAAGATGAGCTGTGGATCCAAGGCCAGGCAAGCCAAAATTCACAGGTCCTGGGCTTGGGAGAGAGCCAGGAGCAGAGGAGACGGGCCTGGCCACCGTGGGAGAGTAGAGAACAGGAAACGGGCCCAGTGTTGAAGGTGGTAAGACCATGCAAGGAACACCGAGGGACGGCAGCTGACCTGAAGACGGTCCCACAGTATTGGGAGTCTGACTGCCCGATAAGAGCACACTGAAGCCATTTACTCCTGAAACAGAAGCAGAACAAGGCGAAAGTCCACACAACGTGAAGATACAGTTCAAGCTAGCTAGGCTGAGCAGATATGCCATTTTAAATGGGACAGAAAACAATGGCACTGTCCGGTATCAAATGATATGTATGGCCGGCCTAGTCTCACTGGGCTAATTTCAAGGTGTCAGTAGGCTGACCATATGTACCATTTGAAATGGGACTGGACCATTGTTTTCTGTTCCATTTAAAAGGGTATGTCTGGTCAGCCTAATTTAAGCTCCCATCCCCTACGACCCTTTCAAATGGGAGCCCACAATAAATCAACCCCATGTGACCAGACCACCCACTTTCTGTGCTCTCCAGCCCCACGTTATTCTTCCCAGCAGTGCCTCTGAGTGAAATCCCATAGCTCCCTGTGTGAGGATTTGGTGGATGCCCACGTCACACCTGAGAGGGTTTTTAACGGTAAGCTTCACTGAATCCAAATTGAGGAGGAAAGTAAACTTGGATGGGAAAAATTGTATCTATTATTTTCACAAACCTCTAGCTGAAATTTATCCTTCCCTCAGGTAAGATCATAGGCAACAAATCACAACAGTAGTAGAAGTGCCTGGCCTTTGTCACAGATCTATTCACATAGCTACGGCAGATTTCTTAATAGACATTTAAGCTCTTCACAACTTTGAAATTATGTGAGTGCTGGACTTGCTGTCAGGTCTTTTTATTACTATAATTAAAATTTTTTGTCTAACTGTATTTCAATGTAATTGGCTTCCTTTATAGTCTGATGTTCTATGAGTCGGAAACATACTGAGGAGGAGTCCCTGGGCTATACCATAGGGGCAGAATGTCCATGGCCCAGAGAAGGTTAACAGTCCCTACACTGGGCTGTCATTCTCATTCAGCAGTGGTTTATTCTGGCGTTTTTTTGGTCATCAGTATATCCACAACAATGCTTATCATGCGTAGATTAAACCCTCAACAAATATTTGCTAAAGAAATCAAGAACATTGTCTAGCTGCATGAATCATGACCAACACTTCTCTAACCTGCGAAGCGAACAAGAAATTGAGCATAATCAATTCATGTCTCTTTGCATTAGGAGCTTCACAATACAGCACATACGTCTTAAAAATTAGGTATTTATATTTCTGCTTTATTTCAAAATAGTAACAGCATTTATTGAGTCTAAGTGTCAGCCATTGTTATTCTAAGTGCTTTCAATGTATTCTTTTTAAATGTAATTAAATGTTCACAGCATCCTCCCATGAAGCAGGTGCTACTATTATTGCTGTTTTGCCAGTGAGACGAATACTCGTCTCAAGTTCACGCAGATAAGTGGTTTTTACGTCTAGTCCAGCCCTGGCAAGATCAGCACACAGTGGCCAGTTGGTTCATACTGTGATACGGAACCAATGCCAGACTCAGCTGTGTTATAAAAATAGAACCACCTTTTGAACTTTTTCTGCTTTGTTAGCAAATAAAGTTTAAGGCACTTAAAAAAATGAATCCCCTGCCCTAATTATTTTCCCATTTCTTGAGGCTGGTGTAAGTGAATGCAGTCTCTTCCTTCATTTCATCGATGGGGAAACAAGAAGGCTACGAGTAAACGACTCACGGACCACAGACGGCAGCTCATCCAATGAACCGCTCAGGTCAGGTGACCCGGACAAAGGTTTAAAATCCAACTTATGGTCTGACTACCCCAAGGGAGTCCGAGACATGATGATGTCCCTTACCAGCCGGTGACTGCACATAAAGATAAGGCAGCAGAGAGAGCTCTTTGGTGCCTTCATCTTCTTTTGAAGATTTTTCTATCTCTGTATTTCTTGAAGGATTTCCCCACTCAGAAGACACAAAGCCACGCGAAACTTCCTTTGCAGCACGGAGTCGGCTGTTCAAGTGCATGTCTTCGAGGGGCGCAGATGCCCTGACATCCAGCGTCTTGGAGCTGGCAACCTCTGTGGAACCTGTGGATTTCTAAGCATAACCAAACCAGGAGCCAGATAAGCAAGTCAAAATCCCAGGAGCAAATCTTGGTAACAGCTTTCTCAAAACAGCTAACACATAAACAGAGAGGTCAAACATAGCTGTCCACCACACTGATTTGGGGATGTCGGTTGTTTCAGTCAGAGTTATTGGAATGGTGTGAAAATCATGTCTCAGGCATACAAATGATGGGGATTTTAATAACGGAGAGCAGCCACGGTGTTTAGATTGTGAAATAAATTTCTGAGCTGCTAACAGAAAAGGTGTCGATACCGCGGTCGTTTAGGGGCCTGATAAGAATTGTGGGGAAGCCCAAAGCCATCTTGGTTATCTAACGCCTATACCAGCCAGTCTTTCACTTTTGTTCTGCAACTCAGGCTACTGGCAAGAGAAAGGAATAAGGGACAAAGGGTCTTTTTCCAATGAACAGTGCCTAGCTGACCCACTGCAAACTGCTGTTAATGACAATGCTTCTGTTTTCTGAGTTTCCCTGGTCACGTCTCATTAACCTCTGTATGGCTACTAGAGGACAGCTCATATTTTTGCTCTTTTCACTTTTAAGTTAGGGACATGGGATCGCTGAGCAGAGATGAGAACTGACCAAGCACAGACACTGAAAGCCAGACAGCACCCACAGGCCTAAATCTGGAATTCAGCTGTATCCTAGATTAAGATGGTGATTTCAGGGATGCCAGATGGCTCAGTGGTTGAGCGCTTGCCTTGCTCAGCAGCAAAAGTTCTCACCCCCCATGTGGGAGGCCCCTGGTTCAGTTCCTGCCCTGCACGGCCCCCGCCCACCTGTGTGGAACAAAACTATGTCACAACTAATGATGTACAACTACGGAGACTGCTGTGGGCCCTCCCCCTTCTCTCCTTCACATTCTCTCAAACAATAAGTCTTAAAAAAAAAAAAAAAGATGGTGATTTCAGTGATTGCAACTTAAAGTATAGCAAAAACACTGGGAAGAAGTATACAAATGTGAAGAATGATTACCTCTATCTGGTGGCATAATAGGTAGGACTTTTTCCTTTCTACTTCTTAGTATTTTATGCAAAGTGTGACTTTTATAAAAATAACTTACTATTCTTATAGTTCTATTTTATGACAAGATTTTTTCTGGAGCTAGTCCAGGGCTTCATTACACAAGCGATGCATGAAATACCTCATATTCCAGGCTCAGGAGCTTATTAATATCTGTGTGTCCTTATGAGGAAGAAGCCCTGGGTAAATGGGACATCACTAAACACACCTGCCTGGGCTCCCTTACCTTGGGCATGACGAGGGACAGAGGGCCATCCTCATAGTCCCTACTCTGTCTTTTCATGGCCGGCTCCTCCTCCCCCGGAGGTTTTCTCTCCTCACTGAAGCACTTCTGAACCGAGGGCAGGGATGACTGCTCTGCTGTAGCGGAGACTTCTGAGCTTCTGCCGTCCTTCTCTGACCCTGGGGATGGTCCCTCCTGCAGGTTCCCACACAGCATGAACAGTGAGGGGGAGGGCACGTACAACAAGGGCTGGCCGGCCAGCGGGGCTGGCTTCAGGCGCTCCATGTCCGGGGCAAGAGAGCCACCTGCTTGTCCGTTCAGCCCACTCTGTACAGAGAAGGCCTGCAAGTCCGCTGGAGACAGAGAAAATACTTGGTGGGCCAGAGGATTGACACAGCATTCTGAGTCAACAGAGTGGACAGGAAAAGGAGCAGTGGGGTCCGGGCTGCTTGACGGGGGCATCACTCTGTTACTCTCCACGGCTTTCTCCCTGGAATGAATAGAAACATAATGGGTGCTATCAAGTTACCACCTTCTACCAACTCCCACCTCTTTGCTTTCCTGGAGAGAGATGTACTAATGCAGAAGTGAGATAATACTGCTCAGGCTGATATTAAAGCGTATTCTCAGCCCATATACCTAACCCAGTGGTTGGCAAACTGCGGTTCACGAGCCGCAGTTTGCTGACCACTGACCTAACCTAACCCCAGCGACAGATGACCAGGTAGGGATGGAGAAGGGCGGGCTGATGTTGGAAGATCTCAGGTCACAGCTCATACTGGCTCCTCCCTAGCCTCTTCCACATCTCAAGAGTTATGAGTTACCAAGCACATACCCCTTACCAGGCACATAAATATGATAGTAATTAGCATGTCATCATCATAATTTTACATAATTATTATAATTCTGATAGCTATTCTCATTCCTCCCAGTTTACTGGGGAAGTGGGGGCGGGGACTGAAGCTCAGAAGCTAAGCAACCTACTGCCTCCCACTCAGTTACCAGGAGAGAGCTTAGGTGTGTAACAGAGACTGGAACAGACTTTTATTTAACTGACATGTCGAGTTTGTCTCAAATCCACTGTGAGATAAATGAAATGGGCAGTGAGTGAGGAAATAAGCTCACCTACAAAATTATTATTTTCTGTCATTCTTGTCCCTTTCTGCTCAGTAATATTATAGAATTTTTAGGTAGCACACATTCAAAATCAAGTTCCATCAACATGGAGATTATAAGCAATGTCTGGACCATTTATACAGAAAATGTTCCAAATGTCAAAAGAAACATGTTTGTATTTATATTTAGTATCTTTTTGGAAAGAGATGAGGAAAATCCCTTTAAGACGCCTTTAGGAACCAGTTAAACAGAGCACAGGGAATTCTCGAACCTTTCTGGTGGAGTTGCTGAGACCTGCGTTGCCCTTAGTCCTGTTGTCCGCTGCGCTATGGGAATAAATGGAATGGACCGGGCTGCACAGACGAGTAGTCTCCAACGTCAGCCCCTCTCAACAGTAATCGTTATCATTCAGCTTTGTGAAATTCAACGTGTCCACACTGAGTATGTCACCCACCACCCTACCTCTAGCAATCCACCTTCCATCTCCCCATCTCCACCAATAATATCACCATTATCTGAGGCCCAGGTGTTCCTTGTGATGCCCTCCTACTTGGGTAGGTCTTGCTGTCTCCGTCTCACACTATTTCCACAACAGACCAGAGCAACTGCAGACACTCTGTCCTGGGCTCTGCTCACGTGGAGCCCTTCTCTGCTTCCCGTCCCAGCCGCTTCCAGAAGCCAGCACGAATTCCTCCAGGGAATCCACAGTAGTTCTTTAACCTGTCTCAGAAATCCATACTCTTCTACCTGGCTTTCAAAGCTTTTTGCCAACTTGACATACTTACCTCCAGCACCTCAACCTCTTCTTCTTAAGGATATTTCCTTTTCCTATCCTATTTGGACAAAACATGATAGCTAAGTAGGTTACTGGACCTGCCTCAGAATCTGTTTCTTCTTTTTCATTTAAAATCTCTCATTTCCTCTTTTCTATTCCCTCTGCTTCCTCCAATAATACGTGATTTCCTTCAAAATGTGACCCAAGTGATGCTGGGCTAGCTCAACAGGTTGAATGCTTGCCTTGCAACTGCAAGGTCTGGGGAGCGAATCCCAGCCCTGGCCCGTGCAGACCCATAAGGTGACCAGATTTTAACATTGGTAAAGCGGGACACCATTGACCGGGGTGGGGGTGGGGGGGGGGGAAGGGGGTTCTTGATTAAAAATTTGGTCTATCTCCCGCAGTTCCCTAGCTTGTCGTGCATTCTTTCCAAAAATCGGGACTTTTTTAAAATGCTGCGGGACGCGGAACAAATTGTTAAAAATTGAGACTGTCCCGCCAAAAGCGGGACGTCTGGTCACCCTACCATATGCTGAACTACGGCTCAAATGGTAACCACAGGATCGCTCAGTGGCCCCCAGTTCGGTTCCCGCCCCACACTGCCCCCATGTCTACCTGTATGAAATGAAACAATGTCACAACTAATGATGTACAACCAAGGAGACCGCTCTGTGCCCTCCTCCTTCTCTCTGTCTGTCTCTCTCTCACCTTCTCTGAAATAATAAAATAAATCTTAAAAAAAAATTAAAAATCTGACCTAAAATTTGAGTCAGATGGCCTGGGTTTGAATCCTACCTCTGTTACTTATTAGCATTGTGACCTTGGGCAGATTACTTAACCTCTCTGGGTCCCAGTTTCCTCTCTGTAAAACAAGGATAGTAGTACCAACCTCAGAAGAATGTTGTGATAATTAGGTAATATACATAAAACTTTTAAAACAGTATCTGGTAGTTCATATGTTATGACAAAAGATTCATGAGACTCTATGATGCATCATTTCTCAATGTCACATTAGCAGTGATTTGTCTTTTTTCAGTATATTTGTTTCTTCTTTAATTTTTTTCCCTATAAGCTTTCATAGCTCAGGGTGTAAATTTTTCATACTTTAGTGTCCCTGACACTGCATCCTGCACAGTTTTGGGCACAAACGGAAAACTTAAAAAATTCTTAAGAAATGGCTGACTTATGAGAAAGACTGATAAAATTTACCTTTTGATGGGTGGCATTTCAATTTAGTCAAAGTGAATACTTGGAAATAGAAAAGAATACACCCAGAATTTTTAGAAACTACTTACTGTGAGTTGTTTTCTATTTTCTGTTGGTAAATAGCTGCCAGACTTCCAATTTCTATGGAGAAGCCACCTGATCCAGAAAAGGAAAATAAAGGTCTAACAAATACAGCAAGAGACTTATACACACAAATTATATATAGCAGGATTCATCATTCATAGCTTAGAGATAGTAAGACAATCTCAAATCCATTCTGGCTTTGATTCAAGAGAGAAATTTCCAGAAGCCAGCTGTTAATGGTGAATCCGGGTCTCATCAAGCATTAGTAAGAAAAAAACCCAAAATAAAGCAAGTATTGCTTTCTAAATTAGATGAATTTTTGAGATGTATCCAAGAGGCCAAACTAACTGGCAAGCTAACTGATCATCCAGGCCCATTAAGAGCAATTTCAAGCACGGGGCCATGTTCATACCCTGTGAAGTCACCAACCCTTTTACTCTAATAATTGGTTCATTTCACCTATGTGAAGAAACAGGCAGGGCCTATAGTGGGCTCATTTTAAAGTGCCAATGCATGGCTAGTGCTACCATTACATGGTCTGGCTATAGATTCCATGACAGATTCCATAGATTAAGTGAAGGCAGATACCTGGTTCTTCTTTGAAAGGGCTGCTGGGTTCCGAGTTCACTTTCCTCTGATTTCTTTCAGAAGCCTGATTTCTGTTGAAAGAACCATGTCGAGCCAACTTCCGTTTTGCACAGACTTGAATCTGGCCACGTATTTCTTTTCTCAATTCTGGTAAGACAGATGCAGAAACTTCCACTAGTTCTTCATCTAAGTAAGTGAGAGATTTCGTTGTGTTGTTATATACAGCTATAATTCAAGATAATTTTAGCTTTTTTAACATATAGCTTTGAGAGATTATAATTATAATGAAGCTACCCCATAAGTAGAAACTAAGAGAGCCAAAGGAATTTTAGGAGTCTGTCTCAAACCCCAATTTCTTTCAATGTACGATTTTTTTTAAAGTTAGTGGATGACTTTAAAGTGAGACTAAATCTATATTCTAAAATTATCTAAACTACAGCAAAAGTAGAGCAAGATGGTCTTCAACCCAAATTGGATTGGACCTGACATTTTATGTTTTTTCTGGGCAGAGAGTATCAAATGACAATACAACCATGCTCAACCCAACAGGCATAGTTGGGTTTTTAACATTAATTGAGATGAGCCTCTTACGTCACAACTCTAGGCAGTGAGTATAAGAATTTCTATTTTTCCATTATGCTTCATTATCTTTCTTATGCAGTAGGAGGCTCAGTTACTAAGTGACCAAAGCAATAAGGTCAGCAGAAACCTCGTGGTTGAAATGCTGTAGAAGAGTAAAGATAATAAAAGGCCAGGCCTTGGACCCATTTTGTATTTAAAGGAGTCTTTGTAAAGTCAGGACAAAAATTTCTATATAGAACCAGGCCTATATTTCTATATAGAAATAGTCCCTGTTGCTCAGGTAATTATTGCTACTCTGTATATCTGTGTTACTTTTTTCTAAGATCAAAGCATGCACATTTTAATAAAATGAATTTAATAAACGAAAAGGCCCAACTACACTTTTATTCTCAAAAAGACACAAATATTTTTTTTTTATAATATATATTTTATTTATTTATTTATTTTGACAGAGAGAGAGAGAGAGAGAGAGAGAGAGAGAGAGATACAGAGACAGAGAGAGAACTGAACTAGGGGAGCTCCCAGTTCAGCACATGGTTCCGCACGGGCCGGGGCCGGGATTCGATCCTCGGTCCCCGGCGCTGCAAAGTGAGCGCCTAACCCACTGAGCCATCCCGGCTTCCCCCTTTTTTTATTTTTTTAAGTTTATTTATTTTATTAATTTTTGACAGAGAGACAGAGAGAGAGAGAGAGAGAGACAGACAGACAGACAGACATGACTGAACTGGGGGAGCTCCCAGTTCAGCACATGGTTCCGCACGGACTGGGGCTGGGATTCGATCCTTGGAAAAAGACACAAATATTGAAGAAGAAAATCAGCTTTATGGTTTTCTTTTCCTATAAAGAAAACCCAATATTTGTTCTTTTTAGAAAATCAGGAATTACAGCATCCAAAGCAAAGCATCAAGACAGTAACAGGGATCATAGTTCCCCTCCTTTCTGAAACAAATCAGTGGGCAAAATATATAAGACATTGGCTTTCAAGACATTGAACATCAGAACATGGACGGTGATCCTTAGTGACAGGAATCAAGGGAGGTGAGTTCTCTGACCACCCAAGTTTACTGCCCTGGGAATGTTTCCAGGTAGGGGTGCAGAGAGGTGGACCTAGACAGTGACTGGAAATCTCCCCAATTTGAGGATGGAGCTGGGAGGCAAGCCAAAGCAGCTAATTTGTAGGGAAAAATACTGGAGAGGAGAGCTGTACGGAAAGAGAATGTTGACAATCTGTAGAGGGTGCCCCTTGAGTATGCGCAGGGTACTCACACATGTGAGAAAACTATCCAAGGCCAAGGGAAAGAATCACTCAAAAGGAGCAGAAGGAGTAGCATCTGCTGCTCATACAAGGCTGGGAATAGTGTTTGTTGCCAAAAGCCAAAGGAGAAAAATCTCACAATTCATGGATCATTGGTCAGAACATTAAAATAGATGTTATTCTCAATAGTGGGAACAATGTCCTTAAGACTAAATGTTGGTAGGGTCCTGCCCACCAAAAGTTAAAAGCAAGACCTGAAATGACCATTGTTTCTAAGTAATTTCACTGCATCTCAGTACAAAACTCGAGAACATTTTTCAGAATATAGGAATATCTAGCATCTAACAAAATACAATTCTCAGTGTCTGGGATATAATTAAAAGTAGTAGGTACACAAAGAAGCAGGAAAATATAAGCCAGAGTGAGGAGAAAAATCAATTGAAATGGACTCAAAAGTGATACAGATGATAGAATTAGTAGACAAGCACATTAAAACAGATATTACAATTTTATTCCATGAATTCAAGAAATTCAAGGGAAGATTGACCATGTTAAGTGGAGACACTGAACACATGAAGGCCCAACTCACTTCTAGTGATAAAAACAAAAATATTGGAGATGAAAACAACAGTGAATGGGGATTAAAAGAAAAGTAGATGTTGCAGGAAAAATAGTGAACTTGAAGAAACAGCAATAGAAACCACCCAAAATGAAACACAAAGAGAAAAGAGACTGAGAGAAATGAATAAAACATTAGGGAGCTATGGGACAACTTCAAGCAACCAAATAAAACATAACTGAAGACTCCAAAAAACAGGAGGTGACAGAAAAAATATTCAAAATGGCCAAATTTGTTGAAAACTTTAAATGCATAGATCCAAGAGGCTCATCAAACCCAAGTATAAGAAACATGAAGAAAAGAAAAGTGCCTCAGAGCACACATCAGCAAATTGCTTAAAACCAGTCATGAAGAAAATCTTCAACCAATGAAAAAGACACATTATATACGACGAAACAGGATTACAATAGATTTCTTGTCAGAAACAGTTATAACTAGAAGACAGTGGCATAATTTACATAAAATACTGAATGAAAAAACCTTCAACCTAAAATCCTTTACCTAGTGAAAATGTCTTTCAAAAACAAAAGCGAAATGAAGACATTATTTAGATATACAACAGCTGGAAGAATTTATCACTGGCAAACCAGCACTACAAGAAAGTCCATTAAGCTAAGAAAAATGAGACCAGCTGAAAACTTGCATCTACAAAAAGAAATGATAAACATCAAACTTGGTAACTACATGGATGCATATCAATTTTTTTCCTTATTAAAAGCTCTTTAAAAGACAACCAACTGTTTAAAGCAAAAAAGTAACAGTGCATTATGGGTTTTATAACATATAGAGCAGTACAATGTTTGGTAACTATAGTATAAAGGCAAGGCAGGAAGAAATGAAAGTATGCTACTATAAGGTTCATATACAACAGGGGTGTCAAACTGGCGGACCATAGGCCGAGGTAATTTTTTATGGCCCACGATGCTCTGAAATAAAATGAAAATAGAAAAAATTGTTATGAAGAAAATAGCGCTTAGGGGAGATTGAGGCAATACCATACACACAATTCCCTCGTTAACCCTTTAATTACTGAAGATGAGTATACACGTGGCCCAGTGCCTTTCCTGGGGGCCTGTGGGTGTGTATAAACGCGCTGACTCAGTTCCGGCGACGTTTGTAAATGTGATGTGGCCCGCGTGAATCTTGCCTGTTGCACCAAATGGCCTGTGTTTTAATTGAGTTTGACACCCCGGATATACAGTATAAGCAGTATACCATTTGAAGGTAGCCTGTGATAAGTTAAAGATGCATATTAATAATATAACCCTAAAGCAGCCATTAAAATCACACAACCAAGAAGTATAGCTGATGAACCAATAAAGGAGTTAAAGTGGAAGAATATAAAATAATAAATCCGTGGGAAAGCTGGGATGGCTCAGCGGGTAAAGCGGTCACTTTGAAGCCCCTAGGACCGAGGATCGAATCCCAGTCCCGGCCCATGTGGACCCACATGCTGAACTGGGATGTGCCCCCAGTTCAGTTCTTGCCGGGACCTATGTGGAAGGCTCCTGGCCCAGTTCCTGCCCTGCGCAGCCCTGTGCCCACCTGTGGAGCGAAACTATACGGAAAACTAATGTCAAC
>PVKE010031688.1:0-18897 GCA_004027555.1 Craseonycteris thonglongyai
GAATGAAACTTTGTGGAAAAGCCAATGATGTGCAACTATGGAGACTGTTCTGGGCCCTCCCCCTTCTCTCTGTCTTTGTATCTCTTTCTCTCTCTCTCTCTCTCTGTCAATAACAATAAGAATAAATCTTTTAAAAACTGCAGGATTTATTATAAAAATGCAGAACAGGGAAAATAAGCATTATAACGTAAACTAACCTCAGAATAGATATTTATAAGTTTTATATAACAAAATTGTTGAAAATCTCAATTATTTGGTATTATAGACAAAACTTTAAAACATTTCCAAAAAACTGGAGAAACTATTAATTTTGACACAGGTTTGAAAAACTCATTCACAATGGTCAGAAAAGAAAGAAAGAAAAAAAGGCCTGCTAGTTAATGGGTTAAAAATCACATCTTTTTTAAAAAGGCAAAATTACTACTTACTACCAACAGTGGCCCAGTTTCATTCGTAATAAAGAAAATGAAGATTAAAAAACAGAGAAATATTATTTTTATCAAGTGTAACAAAGAACAATTTAACTACTACCAACAGTGGCCCAGTTTCATTCGTAATAAAGAAAATGAAGATTAAAAAACAGAGAAATATTATTTTTATCAAGTGTAACAAAGAACAATTTAACATTTTAGACTGGTTGTGTTACATGAGCTTTTGGGAAGGGCCATATTTTCCTGCACTGTAGATACAAGGTGAAGTTGATAGGTTAATGAATGGCAAAGTGACACTGTTTATTTTAGCAAGTTATAAAAAGTTCATACTGTCTTTCCCACTGATGCTACCTCTATTAATATGTCCTAAGAAAGTCATTAATAGAAATAAAGTTATGCAAAGCAAACACTAAAATCTTACACTTGTTTGACTCAGAGAGATAAAATTAAGGATCACATTTTTATGTGTTTAAAATGTTTATTAATGTGCTAAACTACCTACCCGCGGCACGTAGGAGGCTTGTAATAAGAAAACAGTGATATTTAAGTGTTAAAAGAAAAATATAAGCTCCGGAAACACCAGGGTTCTAGTTAGGTGGCCTTAATTGTATGAGTCTCAACTACCTTATCTCTAAAATGGCAGTGATTACACTTATAAAACTTTTATAGCTAGCAGTATTCTGTAATAATAAATATTTTAAACCATGAGCCAATTACAAAATATGGTGTGGTAAAATATTTATATGTGGTTTAATAGCTATAGATATACTATTTATATAATATGAATTTTAGCTGTCAAAATATTTAATGTCAAGGAAGAATGTTTATGATGCCCTACTGCTACAAGTATTATTATTTTATTTATATTATGATTAGGTTTCAAAAAAAAATGTATACATGATAGGCACCCAAATATTAAAAGTGAATGTCAAAGAGTGGTTGAATAATATATGATAAAATTTCTTTTTCTTTTTATCAAGTTGATTTTATATGTCTTCTTTAATGTTCATATGTCAATATTACATTAAAAAATTAATGGTATGTGATTTAATAGGTCAGAAACTCATCTACTTTTAATGTTTGTTTTGAGGATTAAGTATGTTAATGCATGTCCACTTTTGCTGCGTATACAGGTATTCAGTTAATAACATTATCCCTCTTTTGGCATTATGCTTCCTATAACTCTCACATAACAGAAATTGACTGAATTACTCTTAAGGCTATGCAAACTTGAAATTCTATGGTTTGCCTTCAAATAGCACAAGTGCAAACTAAATCTGGAAATCTAGAAAGAGTGAAGTTCAAGAATCCTACACAAGGTTAATTTACTAATTAAGCTATAAGTAACATGATTTAAGAACTCTGTGACCTATCCACGAACAGCTATGTTAAAGTGAATATAATTTGCCATTTATGAGGTGAACATATGTCTATTATAAAGTACCTCACATTCTAATTTGATTTTTCTAAAGTAAATACTAAAGACAAGAAACTTTTTGAAATTCTCAACACTTAAGTTTATTTTTGCTTATAAAACTTCTCAAAATTGACATAGTATGTGCTATTTTTGTGTCATAATTTTGGAACACTGATTATTCATTTTAATATGTACAAATGCTTCTCTGAAGCAAATTCAATGTTTCTTTTATTATAATTATTTTCTGTTCAGAATGAAGGTTGAGTAATTATTGTTGACTCATTGAATTACAACAGGTGTAAACAGGACAATAAATTAAGAAATGCATTTCATCTGGACCTTTTAGAGATTCATGGTGTTGCATGAGAATTTACTTCTCAAGAAAATTCAATGTTTTTGATATTTTTTTATTACAATTATTTTCTGTGCAGAGTGAAGTCTGAGTAATTATTATTGACTTACTGAGTTTCAGTAGGTGTAAACAGGACAATAAATTAAGGCAGGCATTTCATCTGGACCTCATAGAGAGATTATTAATGGTGCATGAGAAGATATTATATATAAAATTTTTGCCTAAAAAGTTCAAGTAATAGAGAGTTCAGATCAAATATAAGTGTTCATGACATAATTCCATCCGTCTCCAAATTATTTATTTAAATAATAAATTCAAGCACCAATAATTGTGATAAAAATAAACCTAAACATTTAAAAATAGTATAAAAACAAGGAAAACCTATTATAGGTTGATGCTCAAAAGAAATCACTCAAAATTTTACTTATTTTTCTTAATTGACTTTATCTTTTTTAGAATTTTATTGTTTTTGAAATGTGAAACTACCGTAATTTTTAAAAATTCTATGAAAAGGATAATTGAATTTACTTTAAAAAGCATAATTATCTATAATGTTTTATGGTTAATTAGTAGAGTTTAAATGATTACATATAATAGGAACCATACATCAGCAATTGGATAAAAATATTTTGTAAAAAAATGTATTGACATATGAAGAAAAAGCAATGCATAGGGTAACAATTTACTAAGAATGCTGTTCAAGGACACAATGTTCTTCTAATAAATGTAGCAAAAAATTGGAATAATATTAGGAGCTCTGACATTTCAACTAGTAACAACATATTAGGCTAGTTAAAAGAGAAAAAAAAATTGTCTGCTTATCCTATTAAAACTATATCCATCTTGATTAATTCAGTCAGTTCAATTAAGAGAATGAGGGAATATCCTAAAATTTGCCTAACAGCTTAACTTATTAACACTGAAAGTAACACAGTTTCTTGTTTCATTAATCTGGTCTTCACATACTTTAAAATAATATTACTAATATTGAAATAGAGTGGCGTATCTATGATGTACTGTGTGTATAAAGTCTGATTAAATTTTGACTTGAATAATGATTTACAAAAACACTTCTTATGAACAGGGTCAGTTTACAGGTCTTGTATTTTAAGTTTAAATCATTGCTGTGGTTTTATTCTCCTCTTCCCTTGTATATAGATTATATTTTTATTTATTACATAGCAATGCTACTTCACTTAAAGAGATAGAAAACTAAAATGCAGAGGTAGCAGTTAAGGTGGTGATAGTCCCTTGAGTTTCCCTAACTTTAATATCCCTTTAAACAGTATGATTGTCCAAATTCTAAACAGTTTCTCCCAGAAACCTTGACTGAATAATCAGAATTGGAAGACCTTTAAGCAATACAAACTATACAGTCTACTTGCCCTACATGCATATACATTGACATTACAGATGCAAAGCTATCTAATATATATTTATTTGAACTGTATTTTATGCTTTTCTGTTATTGTCTATGCAAAAACTATACTAGTTGCTTTTCCATTAACTTGCTTAAGACATCAGAGAATGATGAATCCCAATCAGATAGCAGAGAAAATTAAGTGCTATTTGTATCACATCTCCCCTCAACTCATAAATTTGATGAATTATACTATTTAATTATTTCCCTTGTTAATATAAAATTAAAAACATCAAATCTCTTTTGACATATATAAATCTATATATTGAGTTTTATTACATCAACTTATTTCGTGTCAGATTTATAATTGATATAAATAAACACTATTAACAATTCCTTCAATACAGTGAATCACTGTTCTCACCCCATTTGTGCCAATCTCATGGAAAATATTAACATAAGTAAAGAAAAGTTATGTACTTTGTTTTATTGTCCAAATGGGTAAAAAATGTCTGAACTATGTTTTATAGTTACTAGTAACTTTAAAAATGTGTTGAAAGAGAAAGATCCTGAAAACTTTTAAAGGAATGTTGTAAAAGAAAAGCGAAAGATAATACATGTCTAGTACTAGAAACTAATTTTTAAAAGAAATTGGGTGCTATTTTCCCAAGGCTTGTGTAATAAAAGATGAATAGAGAGAAAATGTTTGATTTTTCAAACACTAATGAAATACTCTGTATAGTTTTTGATCTTTAAATAATGTAAAAAATGGCTTAAAAACCTCCTTATCTTTTAGAATTCCTAGACTTGGTCTTCTATTCACTATTTACTCATTTATTGACAAATTAACTCCTTCATTGACTAATGTCACGGACCCTATTTAGTTGTCTATAGTCATTCAGGCTATGTGATCAATGTAGACAGTAAGCAAGAATAGATGAGTGGTGCCTGCTCTCACAGCTCTTAGAGTCTGCTACAGGAAACGGCCCTTAATGACATAATCACACCAGTTCATTCACATTGAAAACCGAATTGAATGACATAAAAATAACAAAACGGATTTTATGATTTTATATAAAAAAGGAAAAACTAACTTTGCCTGGCAAGTAAGGGTAAAGATAACTTCACTCTGTGAAGGTGAACCATGAACTCTTCTAAAAGATAAAATGTGAGCAAATATAATTTCCTACAAATTGATGAACATGTAAAGTTTCTTATTAAGAAGAAATAAGATATAATTAAAGGACAGAAAGAATGTCAAGAAGATTGGAAGCGCATTGGGGGAACTATGGCGTGGGATAGGAATGTAGTAAGAGTGGAGCAGACAATGGAGAAGTTAGTATAGCACGTTAAGTTACTTGGTTTCATCCTAACAATAGATAGCCATTGATAGATACTAAGTTGATCATTTGACATGATTATATTTGTTATTTTTCAAAAGTAAGTTCTAGCTATCAAATGCAGAATAAACTAGAGAGAAGAAATCAGTTGGGGGCCATTTTTATGGTTCAAATGAGACGTGATAGCTTAAAACAGTGGTGTAGGCAGAGATGAAGGGTGGAATACTTGAGTGAGATTGAGAAGTAAAATCAATAGGACCTTGTCATAGATTAGATATTAAAGGTGAGGAAGAGGGAGGAGTCAAGCATTTTCTTAAGTGTCTAGGTTGAGTAGTTGTATGGTTATTAGTGTTATTCTGTGAGATAGGATGCCCTGAATGTAGAACAGATTATGGGTGATATAGTGAGTGCGTGTGTGTGTAATAATTAGTTCAAATTTTTGACATATTGAATAGAGGAGTATTTTGATATGTGCACGATAGGCAGAGAGACAAGAGTCTGAAGCTCAGACCTGGGCTGGAGCTGTGAATTTGACTGTAATTATCAAATAAATATAACTCTGGGTGTGAAGAGAATGCCTTGACTATTAGGAAGGACTAACCTATGGGCAGTTATCCGCAGACTGCATTCAGGTATAGCAGGTAACCACATAATAAAGAATGAATCACAGTGAAGACATAGATGGAATTGGCAGTTGACTATAAGGAAACCTAGGAAACAGTAGTCTCATGGACACTAACAGAAGGTGGTGTTTCAATAAGGAAAGTTTTGTATTCCGTGTCAGCTTCTGATAAGGAATAAGGTGAGGATTGAAACATAGCCACAGCGTTGAATATGGGGAAAGTTGTTTCAGGGGAGGGCAGTCATCATAATGCATTATCACTTGGCTTTAGTCAACAATGAAAGCTAGAAGTAATGGAACAATGTATTACAATTTTAAGAGAAAATACTTATGAAATGAGAGAACAAGGTATCAAGTAAAATTTAAAAATAAATATAAAATCAATGGAAAAAATTAGAATCAAAAACAAGTATTTCAGAGCATGTACTATAATGAAAATAGCAATCTATATAATAGACAAGATTCTATGATTGACAGAGAGAGAGAGAGAGAGAGAGAGAGAGAGAGAGAGAGAGAGAGAGAGAGAATGCATAAGCCTAGAAAGCAATTTGTCAAAGTGAGAAGAGATAGCAAATGGACTACCAGAAGTGTCTTCAATAAACAATAATAAAAAAATTTCCAAAAGAAAGGCAATACAATAATAAAGATTGCTCCCCTTAAAGAAAAAAAAAAGGATATTAGATGAAAATGTATGAACAAAAAGAAAAAATAAAATAAAAAAATACGAGAAAAACCAAACTAAAAATAATTTATGTTCAAACTATGAAACTATAAACCATTCTGATCTGAAGAATTAGTAGAATATACAAAAGAGAATACTTGACCTTTATACCAGGAAAATCATTCTCATTTTAATAGCAAAACAGTCATGACTTTGAAACCAGAAAGAAAGAAATACCATCATATCTTTTGGGTTTGTAGCAAACCCAATAACGCAAATCTATTAATGTTTTCAAAATTTAGAATCTACCTATAGAAAGAAACAGAATGTAAATACTACTGATTTATAGAAAGGTAAAACATAAGCAGAGCAAAAGAAAAAAGTAAGGAAGTTTGAGAAGGAAAGTGTAATAACCAAGGGGAAAAAGAATTAGAGAATGTCGGGGACATTTGTGGGAGCAAATAGAGATATTTAAGTATAATGTGAAGTATACAAATTCAAGCAAAACATAGCTAAAAAAAATGCAGGTTTTTCTGCCTTACCATCTGTGTTCCTAAAAAAACAAACGAACTATTTTTATTCTGCAAGATTGCACTCTTTTAAAATGATAAGGTATATGGGGAAATAAAATAGGATCAGAGGAAGTCAAAATCTTGTAACTTTCTAAACTGAACACTGACAAAAACAATTTTCATACCTTGGGAGATAATTTAACACAGGCTGAAGGCTTCCCCAAGGGATATTAATAATGTACAAAAACTGTAGATTGGAAATATTTGTTGCATGGTAAGGGCACATGAAGATGGAAGTGTAGTTTGGGACACAAGAAGAGCAACCTGCCAGGATTTGAAAAATGGGGGAGAGAGCTACCTGCAGGAGTTCAAAATTAATTTTCTTAAATCAGAGCTGAAAGGGCTTCTTGCCTGTATAGCAAAGGCCAAAGTGCTGTTGTTGTTTTTTCTTTGAAGTTATAATTCTAGTCCTTTTATTCTTTTTCCCCTTTCCTAGGGGAAGAAAATAAGTATGAACAAGTTCCATATTCATACTAACATTATTCCCCTATGTATTAATATCACATGAAACAGTTGATACTGTAGACGAGAGGTGTCAAACTCAATTAAAACACGGGCCATTTGGTGCAACAGGCAAGATTCACGTGGGCCACATCACATTTACAAACATTGCTGGAACTGAGTCAGCACGCTTATACACACCCACAGGCCCCCAGGAAAGGCACTGGGCCAGTGTATAGTCGTCTTCAGTAGTTGAAGGGTTAACGAGGGAATTGTGTGTACGGTATTGCCTCGATCTCCCCTAAGCACTATTTTCTCCATCACAATTTTTTCTGTTTTCATTTTATTTCAGAGCATCGTGGGCCACAAAAAATTACCTCGGGGGCCGCATGCGGCCTGCGGGCCACCAGTTTGACATCCCTGTTGTAGACACACTAGCTATAGCAGAACAGATTATAATACAGCTCTCAACATTTGGGAGGAGCAGAGGAGAAATTTCGGGCATTATATTTACATAAATTATCATGCCTTTTAGCGAGAAACCAATAGAGATTATCTAAAGTAGTAAATCAATAGATAAAAACAAACATTGTTTAAATAAATCAAGGGAAATAAACTACAGGAAGAGTCAAATGTCTTGTCTTTGGGGATTGGGACTGGGTTGTATACTGTTGTATTTCATTTAGTTCATCTGTTTTAGTTTGTGTTTTAATCATATGACATCATTTTGACTAGGAACCAATAAAAATAATAAAAACATGAACAATACTTGATCAAACAACAAAACTTCTCATCCTTAATGCTAAGAACCACTTTTTGGTCTTGGCTTACTATTTGGACAGAATAGTTAGCCTAACTTCTAGTTAAACTTTTACTACACAGTGGAAGAGTGCATGGGTTAGGGGTCATCTGTGACAAACTTCTCTAGCTTTCTCTCATATCCATCTTCCTCTAGCCGGCGATGGAGCAGAGTAGGCTCAAGATTGTCGTTGGCTTGGAGGAGAAAGCATCGGCCACCCAACCCCAATCTTCTCAAGGCGTTTTAAGCGAGGCTCTTAACATCTTGTAGCTTTGCCCATAAAACGATATAATTGTAACTACTTTGCAATATTATTAGGACCGTAAAAATTACATATAAATTTAAAGGATCTGGTTATGGTCTGATTTTAATAAGTTAATTATCTTTACTTAAATAATTTAAAAATGGTTTAATTACATTGAGAAACTCTAAGCTAATTTAAAACTGCTTCAGGCTTCACTCTTATAGTGATGAAATCATACTTAGTAAACACTCTAATGCCACTGTTGCCTTGGGCAAAGAGAAGCTGTGAGATCATTTAACTCTCTGGTTCTCTCTTATAACGGCTCTCTCTGACTTCACATCACGCATTCTAATGTATGCTATGCCCAGGGTCTTAGGAAATTATGGTGCATTTTCCCTTCTAGTATTACCCACTAGGAAATAAACAAGTCAGTTTTAAGTGAATCTGACTCTTAAATAACAGTTTGTCAGGTATTTGCTGTCAGGTCTATAAGAGGAGACTCAGTTTGGTAGTAAAAAAAAAAAAAATATATATATATATATATATATATATATATATATATATATACATACATACATACCGGTATATATTTTTTAATAATGCTTGTAATTTTTAAGTGTTTCCGTAATATTGGCCTCAGCTACAGGGAAGGGTATGCATTTGGGGAGCATGGTACTTCTTCCTGACCCACAGTTAATGAGGCACATGACGCATTGACTAGGGCTTGGTCATGCTTACTGAGCAGGCCGCCAGCAGCGGGCATATTCTTCTCTCCTGTGAAAACATCCACAGCCAATCCCAGCAGGTTTTCCTTCAGGGCTATGAGCAAGAGACAGGAATACAGATTATTTCTCACTCTGCTTCCTTCTACCGCCACAGAGGTGAGGTTCAAGCGGTAAAACTTAAGTAAACATGTACAGACACCTTTCTCCAGATTATTTTCCATTTTCCAAATCTGACTTTAAATTGTATAATTAAGGAGAAAGTGTTCTCAGAGCCTCAGAAACTGAAGTGTATTTTTATACATTAGAGAAACGGGGTCATATGTTGAGAGACGCACATCTGCCAGTCTTGACTTTAATCATTTATTTGATAGATCTTTCTGTACAAACAGACTCAGCCATGACCAGATATAGCACGTCTCTGTTAATAATCTGAGTTAATTGAGTCTCCCTTTGCCATTTGCCAATTATCTATGGATCCAGATTGAGAGTCTTTCTCCCTCTCTTTTCTACTAGAAGGTTAGAGAAGCATAAATCAAGAGATCAGGGAGGGTAAGGAATGTCATTATGATGTTACTGCAACTGGGAGTAGGTGCCCATGTTTTTCTGAGAGCAGCTGAACAGAAAACAATAAACTTTCCTTGGAAAGTTTCACACAGATTGTGCATGGCTTTTGAGAATGTTTCTCCTTTTGATTAAGGGCGATGGAGTGGAGGCAGGGGAGAGAAATATTAAGTGGACCATATTCACTGCTGGAATACAGATTTTCATTGCTCTGAGTGAGTGCTCGGTAGAGATTTTCACCACATCTAATAATCATTTTCTCAGTAGGCTGTAAAAAATTAAGAGATTATGTTTCCCATAATCAAGACTCTATTTATCAGGCATACTACTTAAGAATTTCATTGTTACTGATAACTACCACATGTTATTCATTTATAAAACTGGCCCCAAATGATGCATTCTTGCTTAAGAAATGAATCATTCAAGAGCAAATAGCAGTTTGTTATCTGCTGATTATAATCATTCAGCAGTGAAAGAAGCAACTATGGGTAGAAATACAGTTGAAAATTTAATATGAATCCACAGATAGAAAAGGGCAGCATCTTTTCTTTTAGTAAGTTCATCAAACCTAAACTGCACAAATTTTCTGAAGGTCATGGCAATTAGCAGGAGGTTAGTGTTTCAAACAAGGGAAACATCAGTGTACTTGAGGATTATGTGTATGTGCCAACATTACTGTTCAAAGAACGTTAGCAATTTTGAAAAGACAATATTGTGTCTGAAGGATAAACATGATGAATTTATAAATTCTTGAACTATGTTCTTTCTACTGTATAAAAAGAGAGTTTTCCCTTTATTCTAAAATGTTTCTCTTTTGGTGATTCTTTTGTAATGTGAGTGCAGTGTCTATTACACTGGAGTTAAGTATTGATTTCAACTCCATATAAATGATAAAAATAAAGAAGGAATATCAACAACAAAATTAACATCACAATGGGTAAAATACTGTAAAATGAGAAACTGTGAAATGTATACTGAAGTTTTAATTTATCTTTTTGCCGAGTCTCTCTCTAGAATTGAAGTAGAAGCTTTTGGGGAGCAGGAGCAACTAAGCCTCCTTCATCTTTGAGTTTCTAGCTCCTAGCACAGTGCCTGAAACAGTGGTTGCAACAAACAAACAAAGGTTTATTGGGTAAATTCAATGAGTCAGTAGTAAGTGTAGTACACCTCAATTTTCTCCTTCACACCTGGGAAATGAGCAATACATAGATTCAAAAAGCAGAACACTAACTACCCACCTATTCTGAATTCTTTTCTTAACGAGGATTTATATCTTCTTGAAGGAGATATTCAACTTACATTTGTGGCACTAAGATAAAATGAAAGCAGATGCTATTGCCCATGCATTCTTTAAATGACAAAGAAAATTCTACTTGGAGCAAGACAAATCCCCACAGAGAATGTCAGTGATATTTATAAATCCAATCTTCTTTTCTGTCTTTGATTTAGACACAGGAATTCCTTGTTTTAAAGAACTAAACATCATTTTCTCTCAATTTTTCTTTCCCTTCCCTTTCATTTCTCCTTCCTACTACATTCCTTTCCTCTATTCTTTTATCCCTTTCTTTTTACATTTACACATTTACATGAAGTTAGCAGAATTTTTTTTAAGGATACAGTATTTTTAAATTAATCATGCAAATATGTATTGAGTTTGTATGAAGAACAGACAAATTATGAGAAAGTGTGATATGATCTTATTCAGACTTGCAATACGGAGAACACACCAGATGCTCAGATGTCTAGAAGATCAATGTGTCAGTGTGGTAGACTGCTTTAGCCTCTTCTAGGAAAGAGTAGTAAGAAATAGTTGTGGTGCTTTTACAGTTGAGATTATTTTCACACATGTGAACTCGGAGTTGGTCAGGAAATGTGCATCTCTAACTTGTGGAAAGTAACAAAGACACACACAAAAAGAACAAGGAAAGATTCTTTACTCATAATCAGAGCTTGCTATTGCAAGTGAGCCAGCCACTATCCCTCACATTTGGAGGACTCGAAGGTAGATACAGTCAGGGAAAAAAGGGAAGGTTTTAGGTATGCCCTGCTTTGAGGCTGCTGGCATGGGAATGCCATATTCAGGCTAACTAAAAGTGGGGCATCCTGCGTGACTGGTTAGGAGTATGTGTTTGGCTTTCTCTGGCTGGTCCTACGTTGACATTGAGAGCAAAAATTTTGGAAAACTCTCAGTTATGAATCAAGTTCTTGCTATATGTGAACAGTCATTACAGGGGTTATTGTTTAGCTTCCTAAACTGTTTTAGAGCTAATCTGACTTCCCACAAAACTTACTTGTAGACAGGAAGCTGGCTTCCTAAGCTGCTTACTAAAGATGGTTGGTCTGGGATCTGTTTTGTTCATGGTCTAACCATTGCCTGTTTTATATATTCAGTGAGGAGGAACAAACAGTTCAGCTAATCATTAATGAGACAAAGATTGGGTGTTGGAGAGTCTGTGTCCAGCCTTATCATAGATGAATAAGTGTCATCTATGAGTCTCATCTAAGTCACATAGGGCAAGATGGTTCTTTTCAACAAGCTATTTCCCAGAACACACAAGGTTGGGAAATTCACAAAACAGAAATAGGTGGGAGAGGATGATTCACCACCACTGTTTATTGGGGACAGAGGATTCAGGTAAAGTGTATCATTGTTAAGAGCAAGGTGTTCTTAGAAAAAATAAGGTCAAAGAAACTTAAGAATTGTCATAGAACAAAATGAGTTTAATCACTCTTGCTTACATTTGACAAATGGCATCTCTGAAAATAGGGAATAAGAATAACAACTATTAAACATGTGAGCATAGTTATGAGAATGGAAGATAGAATTTTTAGCAGCTCTTTGCCTATGAGTAAGTACTCTTCTTACAATGTCAATTGCAAAAAGGAAGACACAAAAGTTGACATTTAGATGTATAGTAACAAACCTCAAAACCATAATTTCCAGTGGGAAGCTTGACCATGCCTGAGGACCTGACAAGTTATTGAAATAGGTTAGAATGTTAAGCTGAAGAAAGGTGTTATAAGCAAAATGTTCCAAATAAAGGACTCACCAAAAACTAACTTACTTCAAAATTTTTATATTTAGATCACGTTTCACGGTCATTCTAACATTTCTTACTGTGAACTTTTTAATTTTTATCTATTAGACTCAAGATCCTTAGAAAATATGCTAAAATAAATAGTTAATGTAAGGATGGAACAGCTAAATACATAAGAATCACCTTGAGTAACTGAACAAAGTAATGTCAAATAAATATTATTTTTATTTTTTCATGAGTTTCACAGCAGTGTAGGAAAAAGAAGGTGCTTCTGGGAAGAACTATGCATTTTTCAGTCCATAGCCCTCCAGCACTTATCAAATTCTGATTCAAGGGGGACCTTCCTCTTTCACTGCCTTTGAGATATTTTAGAACTCTGTAAATTGTAGATGACTGATAGTATTGCAAAATAATTATTGTCTATAAACATTCAAATAAATTCTACTAGTTGGAAGTTCAATTGATTTTCCTCACCTACTGTGGAAGTAGCCAGATTTTTAAAAAACTTTAAAATATGTTGAAATATTCCTGATCTATCAGTGTGTCTGCTAGGATTCTCCTTTGAACTTATAACTTCTTACTGATCTCTCCTATATAATGTTACATAAAACTTTTAACATGCTCATTTTATGTCTGTATGAGTGCAACAATTTTTAATTTCTTTGAAATTATTCTTTAACGGTACTACATTAGAGTGAATATAATCTTAAATATCAAATTAAACAAATAATATTCATTTTGAAATAGAGGATTTTTTATATTAACTGATAAGAGGGACCTTTTTTATGCAACTTACTTTATAATTCTTTTTTTGTATTCTTATCTTTAATTTTGTGTGACTTTTTTAAAAGTAAACTTTTAAAAATCCTTTATAACCACAAGCATGCTTGTGCATGTGAGAAATTATGAACAAAACCTCAAGGACACGTAAGAATATAATAAAAAATAATCATTCATATCATTGGAGTTCCAAGAGAGGAGAAAGGATAGGATTGAAAAAGAAACAAAAGAAAAATTGGCTCAAAACTTTCTCAATTTGGTAAAACACATAGCCCTACATATTCAAGGACTTGTGCAAATCTCAAACAGGATAAATGCAAAGAAATGTATATTAAGACACATCACAGATAAGCTACTGAAAACTGAAGACAAAGAAAACAATCTCAAAGGCAGAGAGAGAGAAACAACACCTTATCTATAGGAGAAAAACAATTTGAGTTTGCACACAACGACCTGAATAGATGTCTAGAGTATTATACTAAGTGAAAAATAGATCAACCTTCAAAGCTTTTCTTGCTGTAGTATTTCATTTACATAACATCCTTGATATAACAGTGTTATAAAAATGGAGAACAGATTAATAGTTTCCAGGGTTTAAGGATGAGGTATAAATAATTAGCTATAAAAGCAACAAAAAGCATTCTTTTGGTGGTGAGAAAGTTTTGCATGTTGACTATATCTATGTTGATATCCTAGTTGTGATATTATACTATGGTCTTGAAATATATTAGGACCATCAGGGGAGACTGAGTAAAGTATACATGGCATCTCACTAAATTACTCCTTATAACTACATGTAAATCTAAAGTTATCTCAGAATAATAGATTTAGTTAGGGAAGCCAGGATGGCTCAGCGGGTTGAGTGCTTGCTTTGCAGCCCTGGGGACCGAGGATTGAATCCTGGCCCCAGCCCATGTGGACCCATATGCTGAACTGGGGTGTGCATCCTGTGCAGGAAGCCCCCAGTTCTGTTCTTGTCCTCTGGTTTGTTCCCTGGCTCAAGGAGGCATGCCCCCATGTGGGAGGCCCCCAGCCCAGTTCTTGCCCTGCACAGCCCCCACCAACCTGTGTGGAATGAAACCATGTCGATAAAACTGATGACACACAACTATGGAGACTGCTCTTGGCCCCTCCCCCTTCTCTCTGTTTCTCACTGCCTCTGTCTTTCTGTCTGTCAAAAATGTAAAAATAAAAAAATCTTAAAAAAAAAAGAGTTAGTTAAAAATGGGGAAGCCTGGATGGCTCAGTGGGTTAAGTGCTCACTTTGCAGCCCCGGGGACCAAGAATCAAATCCCAGCCCAGGCCCGTGCAGACCCATATGCTGAACTGGGGAGTGCCCCCAGTTCAGTTCTCACTGGGTGAGACCCCAGCCCAGGTCCTGCCCTGTGCAGCCCCGCCCATCTGTGGAATGACACTATGTGGAAAAACCAATGATGTACAACTGTGGAGACTGTTCTAGGCCCTCCCCCTTATCTCTGTCTCTGTCTCTGTATCTCTCTCTCTCTCTGTGTCAAAAACAATAAAAATAAAATCTTAAAAAATAAAGATTTAGTTAAAAATATATAGTGAAACCTTACTTGTATGTATTTTATTTCACGAAATGCCTTTTTCTTCTTAAAATGTCCCCTTTTCCTTAAAGCAGTTATTCTCAACCTTGGATACAAATAAGTGGCCCAAGAAAGTATTAAAAAAAAAATTTGGGTTCTTTTCAAGATTAGTTAAATCATGATTTCTGATGCTGAGGCTTCATCATTTGTTGTTTTTTGTTGCTTGGTTGATTTTTTATCATGAATAATTTTAAAGTTTTTATTTATTTATTTTATTAAGTTTTTGACAGAGAGAGAGAGAGAGAGAGATACAGAGACAGAGACAGAGACAGAGAGCTGAGCTGGGGGAACTCCCCAGTTCAGCATATGGGCCGGGGCCAGGATTCGATCCTTGGTCCCCGGTGCTGCAAAGTGAGCGCTTAACCCACCAAGCCATCCCAGCTTCCCCAATAATTTTAAATATAAGGTAAAAAAATATGGTGAAACATAAAATCCCCAGGCCTTTGTTACCCATCATTAAAAGCAATTAATATTTTACCTATCTTATGTTCTCTATACTCTGTACAATGTCTTCTTTTTTCTAGATTATTTCCCCTTCCTTTTTCAGAAAATTTTTAAATTGGGGTACATTCTTTCCAATTAAACAACGGATACTTCAGTATTAATTTTTGGTACTTTTTTTTTAGCATCCATTATTTCATATAGATACAAAAAAATCTTTCCTTGTGATGAAAATTCTTAGGATTTACCCTCTTAAGTCTCATATACAGTGTCACACAGTACTAAGTATAGTCATCATGTCATACATTACATCCTCATACTAATCTCGTAACTGGAAGCTGCTAGTTCTTGACCATCTATCTGCTCTTCCTCCCATCACTCCCACCCCACCTCTTGTTACCACAAATCAGATCCCCTTTTTCATGAAGTTTTATCCATTTATCCCTTGGATAGGTAAGTTGTTTCCATGTTTGGCTACTGTAAATAATGCTAGGATGAACACTGGGGTGCAGATATCAAGCTCATACATTGTAATCGGCTAGTATTATTTTTAGTACGCTAAGTCCTCTCTCAAACTTCTTTTCTCCTCCTAATTTTGTTTTTAAGAAACTATATTTCATGTTCTGTAAAACTTTCTAGTCTGGATATTGTTTATCACATCCCTGTGATGTAATTTAACATGTATCTCTGTCCATCATAGTTCCTATAAATAGGTTGTGCAGGTTCATCAGAATAAGATTTGGCTATTTTTTGCTAAACTTCTTCAGTAGTACTATTGTCCATTTCTATAAGAAGTCACAAAAGTCTTTTGTGTGTGACATTAGCCAAAAACAAACAACAAACAAAAAACTCAAGTGGGAATATCTTATTCTTCATTAGCTGGCACATGACATATTAAGAAAATCTTCCTTTCATTGACTAGTTGATTACTCTGAAGAACACTACCGTAACTTTATTTGCCGTTTTCCAGAATAGAGTTGGTCCCCTGATATAACGCAATGTGATTTTGTGTTAATTTTTGAGTGCCATTATGATCTCATGGGTTTAAACATCTTACATGTTCAAATCATTGTTTTTTATACTTATTGATACTTAAATGTACTCAACATTGTTTCATGATGACCTTTTCAATTTGGTGTCTGCATTCCTTTGACATGACCATTGTAAAATGTGATAGTTTTCTTGCTTTGGATTTGAGAGGATGTTTCCAAATTATTTTGTACATGTCCTCCTATGCCTGAAATCCAAGAATGCCTGGGTTTGTTTTAGATGAGAAGCAATATTTAGAGGTTACAATGAGGACTCTAGTAGTGAGGTGGTCAGTGCTTCTAGGTCCCTTCAGTGATTAGAACTAGGAAACACGCATTAAGTTTTAAAGTACATGAGGAGTTCAAAAGTAAAATTTAAGTTTAAATTCAGAAAGATATGTGTAATAAGTATTATTTTATTTTCATATTAATAGACACCAACATAATTACTTATTAGTTATCTCAGGAAATCTACACTATTACTAACAAAGTGATAAAAAAACAAGTTTTAGTCCCTGTCTCCCCAATTTTAGGGTAATCTCACTAAGAATCCAAGTCTAATTATTATATTTAAAAGTCACTTGTAATTCATTTCTTTGTGGCTATTCTATCAACTTAATATATTTGTATAACTTCTATAAAAATATTACTTTTAGAAAATTTTTTAAACTTTGAAAAAAATGAGTTGTATGGTTTAAAAACAAATTTAGAAATATAGCACAGTCAAAATAATAAGGTTGTAATATTTAAAAATTGATTTCTAATCAGATGTATGTGTGGATACAAAATATCAGGACACCAATTAGAATCAAACTAGTGACTCTTATAAAGAATATACAGGTTAGATCAAGAGTAGGTATAAAGTATAATATATTTGCATTATATTACATTGTTTATTACATTCACATCTGCTTAACACTGTTTAATCTTGTAAGTGCTTGAAATGTTTTCTATCAATGTTGCAACATTCCTTGAACTTGTCCAGAACACTGTGACACACAGTATAACACACATTTTGGTCTATTGTGATGAATTTCATTGATTCAACTGTATATCTACTTTTGGGTCACCCTGTTTCATAAATGCCCTTCAGTGCATTTTATCAAATATGCAAAGCAAAAAATGTCACAAGTCTTTCAGAAGCTATAATAACCAAATGAGGCAACTCTGTGCTTTACCAGGGACTCTAATCATTGGCTACTGGTTAATCTGTCTTTCCTAGGTTGTATTAGAATTTAAATATCTATTTTAACTGCAACAGAATTTACAATTGAAATATTATAACTTTGGGTTAGCTATTTTTCTCTCATTAATATTAGAGTATTTTAAGCCAAAATAGACTTAGTTTTTCCTATGGAAAAAAAAATCCATTTAAAAATAGGATATTTGTTTTGTGTCTCTTGGGGAAAGTGTACACTGGAAAAATAATATATAAGTATTTCTCTTGATACCCATATTATTATTTTTTTTAATATTATTATATTTTATTGTTAAATTTAATGGGGTGACATTGGTTGGTAACAATTAGACAGTTTCCCAATGGACAACTCCACATCACTTCACCCATGCATCGCATTATGTGCCCAGCTCCCACCCATATTATTTTAAATATGAAAAATAGTTGGATTTAGAATTAATTAATGGTTAGGGCTTTCTTCTTTTTTCTTTTTCTAACAATTTTTAAAAGGATCAATGAGAAACAGTTGAAGATAAACTAGTGATCTTTGAGATTTAAAATAATTATGTAGCACTGGAAGAGAGTTGCTGTTTTTCTAGTTATGGATCCATGTACTGACACTTCACTACTTAGCCATAACTTCAAGTTAAAGTATAAGCAGTATTGAAGACACAAAATATCTTAAGCTATAACTTATGAGTAAAGAGAATGTATTATTTTTACTACTGTCCCTATTTGGGTCACACTACATTAAAAACAAGAAGATAATTAATTCAACATCTCAATAGACAATTTATTACATATAATAGAACTACAACACTCATAATAGAACTACAACACTCAAGGAAAAACAGAAAACTGAAAATCTCAAAATGTAAAAAATATATAGGTTATCTAATCAATATGATTTTTAATTTACTCTTGGACTACAGCAATAGGTTGGCAAACTGGAGATGTACAACTATAAGAGACTGAGAACCAAGAAGTTAATTAGTAATACTTGTAAAAAGTTATACTTGTAGAAAAATATTATAAGCATAACATAAGAAATGCTGCCAGAATGCATTACCATGATGCTATACAATATATTATTTAATTTATAACTAAGTTTGCAAAAACTAATTCTATCTGGTCTTTGTTTTAAAGTCCTCATCCAAGGACACATTTTTATACTCAAGTCTATAAAGCTGAATTTGAGTCTTCTGGAAACTATGTAGAAATTTCTACATAAATATATGTATATAAAAGTAAATAATTGGTAGAAATAAAAATCTTATTTACGTATTTATAAGACATCCAAA
>PVKE010031689.1:0-18897 GCA_004027555.1 Craseonycteris thonglongyai
GTTTCCTATGCTGGTCAGTTCTTTTTTCATCTCTCCCATGATTCCTTTCATTTCAAGGAGTTCCTTTTGGTTCTGCTCTAACTTCTCAATTTTATTGGCAAAGTACTCAGTTTGCTCAGAAAATTTCTTGCTGAGGTCATTTAACTGTGTCTGGGTACTTTGCCAGCATTGAGTGAGCTCTCTGAGTGTCTTGATTAATTCAGCCCTGAATTCTGTTTCACTTAGATTTGATATTAAGTGTGCAACGTCCTTTACTAAAGACTGCCCCTGATCTTCTGGAGAGGCTTTGGATTCTGAGGTGTGCATTGTGTTTGATGTGCTTCTTTTTACTTTACGCATGAGTCTTTTTTCCCTGTGGGGGTTTGCCGAGCAGATGGGCGTCTCTTTATTTTTTTCTTTTGGACTCAGTTGTGGGAGAAGGAGATTTTGGGAGAGGGTTGGGGAAAGCAGAAAGCTTCTGTGTCCTGGGGCACTTCAGGTTGCTGTCTTAGCTGTTAGATAGCAGGATAGTAAAGGTGTGGCCAGGGATGGGGTCATGTGAGTAGGAGCTAGGGCGGGCCTGAGACACAACAGCAGATTCCTCTTTCAGCAGGAGGGCTGGTGGTTCAGTGCGGGCCGGGTGCAGGAGCTTTCTCTCCTCCTCCAGGCTTCCCCTCCTTCAATCGTATCTGTAAGCCACGCCCGTAGGGCAGCTCTTGGATGGGCTGGGGCTCGGCAGAAGCCCTGTCAGCTGCGCAGCTCTGCACACAGGCAATGACACCACGGAGACCCGGCCGGCAGCCTAGTTGCGCACTCAGCCAGCAATGCCCCAGAGTCCCGGTGGGCGGGACGCCAAAAGCCCAGCTGCGGGCTTGTGAGCAGGCAGCAGCGCTGCAGCGGCCCGGTGGGCAGGGCGCCCAAAGCCGGTCCAGCACGCAGGCAGCGGCGCCGCGGCGGCCCCTTGGGCAGGGCACCAAAAGTCCGGGTGTGCGCACGCTGCAATGCGCAGCGGCCCAGTGGGCGGGGCGCCAAAAGCCCAGCTGCACACTTGCACCCTGTCATTGGTGCCGCAGCTGCCTGGTGAGCGGGGCACCAAAAGCCCTATTGCGCGCTGGCAAGCAAGCAGCGGTGCCGTGGCGGCCCGGTGGGTGGGGCGCCGAAAGCCCTGTGCGCACCGGCTGTAGCTCGGGCGGCAGCCACTCTAAGCTCCCGGCTCTGTTGAGACCTCCGGATTTACTCTAAGCATGTCCAATGCAGCTATGCCCACTTAAGCCCCAGCCCTCACTCCAAGAGCCCAGTCTTCAGAAGGCGCTCCTTCACAGTCAATCTCCTTCGTAAATCAGGGGTGCTGAGCTGCTGCGGGCTGGTGCCCTGCTCTCACCCTGCCCACCGGGAAGTGCAGCCGTCCTGCTCCACAGTCCCCATTCCACTTTAGGCTCTGTGATCTGATTAGGGCACTGTTTGCTGTCCCTTGAGATCTGATGTTAATTTGTCCACAGTCTTGTGGGGCTTCCATGCTCCCTAGGTCTCGGCTTCCAGCCCGCCCTCGATCCAGCTCCACTTTGACTGCAGTCCCCCAACCCCCCTTTGTTTTTGCCAGCCCCAGGCCGTGCTCTGAGTCTCTGTCCCTGAACCGCTGCTCCCTTTTCCTCTCCCGCTCTCCCCTTTTTTTCTCTAACCTTTGTGTGTTATTCTGCTTTGTGTGGTTCTCTTAGTTGAGGTTTCTTCTCAGGGTTTCCCCTGTGGATTCCCCTCTGTTCACAAGGCCCTTGCAGTTATCGACATTCTCCTCTCATGCCGCCATCTTGGATCTCTCCTGTCTCATCTTTTCTTATCACTGAGTAGTACAGTGATCCCTCGTTTTTCGCGGTTAATGGGGACCAGAAACTTCTGCGAAAGCTGAAAAACCTCGAAGTAGGATTTGCCCCCGGGATTGGCACCCCGTAATGGCGTGCCACAGATGCATAACTTCTGCCCTCTTTGATCATATCTAAAAGTTTCACTTTTTCGCTGATGGTCATCATCTTCTTCCTCTTGGGCGCCCCGGAGGAAGCTTTCGCAGGGGCACAGTGCTTAGGCCGCATTATAAGGGCTTAAATAATAAAAAGAGTTATCACTTAAACAAAACAAGTTATCGCCAACACAACACTAAAATACAGTATGTGAGACAGTCAACATCATGGACAAGACTGGCGAGATGCAACAAGAGAAGATGCTAGGTGAGGCTGCGATGATGCGCAGACAATCAACTCACAGGGATAAATCCACTCGTACACTCATTGGTCAATGTCGCACCGGAAACCAATCACGCGCCTTTATGAGAGCCCGTGGTATGTACTCTGAGTCAACTCATCTCTTTGTTTGACATGCAAGGATCCTTCTCTCTAGCGCATCAACATGAAACAACGCTCCTTTCCGCAATGTGGCTGTATTTTTTCATGAATATTTTGGGAAAACCCGCGAAGCACTGAAGCCGCAAAACATGAAGCGTGAAGTGACGAGGGAACACTGTATTCTATTGTGTAAATGTAAACACAACTTCTTTATTTAGTCATCTATCAAAAAAATTTTGGTTGTATCCAAGACTTGGCCACTGTGAACACTGCTGTAATGAACATTGGAGTACGTATATCTTTGTGGATTAAGGTTTTCAGGATTTTTTTTTTTTGATAGATACCCAGTAGAGGGGTTGCTGGGTCATATGGCAATTCGGTTCCTAGTTTTTTGAGTAATCTCCACACTGCCTTCCACAGTAGTTGTACCAATTTACATTCTCATCAGCAGTGTATGAGGGTTCCTTTTTGTCCACAGCCTCTCCAGCATTTGTTATTCCTTGTCTTGTTGATTATAGCCATTCTAATAGGAGTGAGGTGGTGTCTCATTGTGGTTTTTATTTGCATCTCCCACATTGCTAGTGATATTGGACATTTTTCCATATATTTGTAGGCTGTGTGTATGTCTTCATGGGATAAGTGTCTTTTTAGGTCCTCTGTCCATTTTTTAATTGGATCATATGTTTTTTGTTGTTAAGTTGTATGAATATTTTGTATATTCTAGCTATTAGCCCCTTGTCAGGGGTGTTGTTTGGAAATATTTTCTCCCATTCAGCTGGTTTAGCTTTTACTTTTTTGACAGGTTCCTTTGCTGTGCAGAAGCTTTTTAGTTTGATATAGTCCCATTCATTTATCTTTGCTTTTACTTCTCTTTCCTTTGAGGTCAAGTTCATAAAGTGCTCTCTGAGCCTAAGGTCTATAAGTTACCTACTGATGCTTGCTTTCTTCTATGCAGTTTATTGTTTTGATTCTTATGTGGAGGTCTTTAATCCACTTAGAGTTAATTTTGGGATATGGTGACAGTTCTCAGTCCAGCTTCATTCTTTTGCATGCGGGTTTCCAATTTGCCCAGGAACATTTACTGAAGAAGATTTTTTGTCTCCATTGTGTACTTTTTGGTCTGTTGTCAAACATTATCTGTCCATATATTTGTGAGTTTATTTCTGGGGTTTCAATTGTATTCCATAGGTCTGTGTATCTATTTTTCTGCCAATACCAAGCTGTTTGGATTATTGACACTTTGTAGTATAGACTGAAGTCAGAGAGTTTGATGCCTCTACCCTTATTCTTTTTTCAGAGGATTGGTGATTCAAGGTCTTTTGTGGTTCCATATGATTCTGATGATTTTTTAAAATCTTTTTTATAAAAAAAAAATCTGAGATTTTGATGGAAATTACATTAAATCTCAATATTGCTTTCGGTAATCTGACCATTTTCACAATGTTGATTCTTCTAATCCATGAACATGGAATATCTTTCCATTTCTTTCCAAAGAAGATTACTTTGTATCTTCTTCAATTTCCTTTAATTATGTCTTATAGTTTTCCATGTATAAGTTCTTCATGTTCTTTGTGAAATTTATTCATAAGTATATAATTCTTTTTGCTTTGTTCACAAAATATATCTTTTATTTTATTTATTTTCCTGAAGTTTTGTTGTCTGTATTTAAAAATGCTGTGGATTTTTGTACATTGATTTTGTATCCTGCTACTTTATTTATTAATTTATTATTTCTAATAGTTTTTTGGTGGAATCTTTCTATATAAACAACCTATGGCATTTGCAAACAGTGACAGTTTAATTTCTTCACTGCCAATTTGGATGCCCTTTATTTCTTTCTCCTGCCTGATGGCTCTGACTAGAACTTCCAGCACTATGTTGAATAGCAGTGGTGATGGGAAATTTCTGTCTTGTTCCTGATTTTAGAAAAAAAGTTTTCAGTTTTTGCGCATGCAGCATGACCTTTACTGAGGCTTTGTCATATATGGTCTTTGTTATGTTGAGGTATTTTTCTCCTATACTCATTTTATTAAATGTTTTGATCACAAATGGATGTTGTATCTTGTTGAACACTTTTTCTGCATCAATTGATATAATCATGGTTTTTATCTTTCATTTTGTTTATGTGGTGTATCGCATTGATTGACTTCCATATGTTGAACCATTCTTCTACCCTGGGATGAATCCCAGTTGATCATGATATATAATCTTTTAAATTCATTGTTGTATTCCATTTGCTAGTATTTTGTTTAGAAGTTTTGCATCAGTGTTCATCAGAGATATTGGTCTATAGTTTTATTTTATTGTGATGTCCTTACTAGGCTTTGGTGTTAGGGTAATGTTGGCCTTACATAATGAGTTGGGAAGTATTGCCTCTTTTTCAATTTTTTGGAAAAGTTTGAGGATAGGTGTTAGTTCCTTCTGTGAATGCCTGGTAAAACTTGTTAGTGAGACCATCTGGTCCTGGACTCTTGTTTTGGGGAGATTTTGGATGATTGTTTCAATTTCCTTATTATTGGTTGGTTTGTTTAGACTATCCCATTCTTTTTGGTTCAGTCTAGGTAGACTATGTGTTTCTGAAAACTTGCCCATTCCTTCAAGGTTGCAAAATTTGGTGGCATATAGGCATTTATAGTACTTGTGTATTGTCCTTTTTATTAATGTGGTATCAGTTGTAATTGCCCCTCTTTCATTTCTAATAAGGATTATTTGTGTGTTTTCTCTTTTTCCCTTGGTGAGCCTAGCTAGGAGTTTGTCAGTTTCATTAATTTTTTTTCAAAGAAACAGCTTTGTCACATTAATTTTTTATATTGTTTTTTTATTCTTTATTTCATTTATTTATGCTTTAATTTTTTCTTATTTTCTGTTTTCACTGGCTTTGGATGATTTTTGTTCATTTGCTTGGTCTTTACGTATGATATTAGGTTACTTACATGTGATTTTTTCTGTTACTTGAGCTAGGCCTGCAGTGATATAAATTTCCATCTTATTACTGCTTTCACAGTATTCTAGTAGTTTTGGTATATTGTGTTTTCATTGTCTTTTGTTTGTATGTATTTTTAAGTTTCTTCTTTTATTTCTTCTTTGATCCAGTCATTTTAAAATAACATGTTGTTTAATCTTTATGTATATGTGATATTTTCTGCTTTCTTTTTGTAATTGATTTCCAATTTCAAAGCTTTGTGATCAGAGATTACACTTGGTATGATATTAATCTTCTTGAATTTGCTGAGTTGAGCTTTGTGTCCCAGCATGTGGTCTATTCTTGAAAATGTTCCATGTGCACCAGAAAAGAATGTATAGTCCTGTGTTGTAGGATGAAATGTCCTGTGAATGTGAACTATGTTTAATAGCTCTAATGTATCATTTAAAGCTGGTATTTCTTTGTTTATTTTCTGTTTGGATGATCTGTCCATGGCCAATGGGGTGTTTAAGTCCCCTACTATATTTGTGTTTTTGTCAGTTTCTCCTTTTAGATCTTTTAGAACTAAAGATTCTACTATTTGCTTTGTAAATTTTAGTGCTTCTTGGTTGGGGGCATATAAATAACTATAATATCTTCTTGTTGTATTGTCCCTTTTATCATTATGAAATGTCCATCTTTGTCTCTTATTATATTTTTGATCCTGAAGTGTGCTTTTTCAGATATAAGTATGGCTACACTGCTTTTCTCTGGGTGCCATTTGCTTGGAGTATCTTTTTCCACCCTTTCACCTTGAGTCTGTTTGTCACTGTGGCTGAGGTGTGTCTTTTGTAGACAGCATAAGGTTAGTTTTTGTTCTTTAATCCAATTTGCTACTCTGTGTCTTTTTATTGGTGAGTTCAGTCCATTTATATTTAGGGTGATGATTGATGTATGAGGATTTTCTATAGCCATTTTATCTTTTGTTTTGTGGTAGCTCTATTTTCCGATTGCTTCTTTGCTTTTTTCTTCCCATTGGTTATTTTAGTTTGATGGTGTTTATGACTATATTTTTTGTTTTCTCTTCTTTTATTGTTATGTGCCCCAGTTCTAAGTTCTTTTTCAGTGGTTACCATGAGCTTTATATAAAACAAAGTTTCATATATATAGTGGTTCTTTTTCTTAAGGATGTTTCTTATCTCCATTCTCTTTGGCAACTTAAACCTTTACTTCCTCTGCTTTTATATTTTTGTTGTTCCAGTTTATCCTTATTCACTTTTAATTTCTGTTTCGGGTCCAACTGCTTCCTTCAGTATTTCTTGAAATGCTGGTTTGTGCTGGAGAACTCTTTCAGTTTTTGTATGTCTGCAAAGGTCTTTATTCCTCCTTCATATCTCAAGGATAACTTTGCTGAGTATAGGATTCTTGGCTGGTAATTTTTCTCCTTTAATATTGTGAATACTCTGTTCCATTCACTTCTGGCTTGTAGAGTTCCAGAAATCTGATGCTAGTCTGATGGGCTTTCCTTTATAGGTTATGGTGTTCATTTTTCTGGCTGCCTTGAGGATTCTTTCCTTGTCTTTGACCTTTGACATTTTCAGAATAATGTGCCTTGGAGAGGGTCTGCTAGGATTCACATAGCTAGGAGTCGTAGTTCCTTCTTGGATTTGAGGTTCCAGTTCTTGCCATAGATTTGGGAAGTTCTCATCTACTATTTGTCTGTGTAAATTATCTGTGCCCATCTCATCCTCTGCTCCCTCTGGAATACCTATTATTCGTATATTATTTTTCCTAATGGAGTCAGATAGTTCTTGTAGATCTTTCATTTCTTTTAGATTTTAGGTCTCTCTCTTCTTCCTTCTTTGACATTTCCAAATTTTTGTCTTTGATTTCACTAATTCTTTCCTCCATCTGGTTAGCTCTGCTTCCTGTGCTAGCTATTTCATTTTTCATTTCTTTTATTGTGTTGTTTATCTCCAGAATTTCTATTTCCATTTTTTTCATAGGTTCCATTTCCTTTCTGAGATCACTTAGCTTCTTCTGTGTACTCCACCAGCTTTCTCTGATCTCTGAGTATTTTCATAATTGCAACTTTGAATTCTCTCATTGAGCTTGTATAATTCCATATCGTCAAGTTCTATTTCTGGAGATTTTTCTCTTTCTGAGCTCCTTTGTTCAAAGGGGTATTCATCGCTATTGGAGCGTTTTGTTTCCTGGACATGAGGACGTTTCCCCTGGTAGATGTGAGAGTATCTTTCTTTTAGTTCCTACCTGGTTTTAGTGTCTCATAATATTTTCTCTTGTTTATTTTGTTTTCTCACAGTGGGAGACTTCCTAGGAGGTAGGCTTCTTTTTGGCTCAGTCACCCTTGTGTCTGTGTGCCTCCTCTTTGGGAAGGTATGGTGGGCAATGGTATTCTATGCCTCCGATATCCCACTGAGGTCAGAATCTGCCACACCTAGATCCCTTACTGGCTTCAGTGGGACAGGTGGGGGAGGGCTTGTTTGTAAAGGTGCAGGTCTGTTCATGTTACAGATTAATGGTGGCTTCACTCTGCTGACTTTAGCGGGAAGAGTGTGGGTGGGTTTTGTTGGGAAAGGTGCTGTCCTGATTGTATCACAGAGTTATGGCAGGTTCCCTCTGCTGGCTTCAGTGGAAAGAGTGGGTGTGGGCATTTTTGGGAAAGACTCACGTCTCTTGCATCACAGAGTAATGGCAGCTTCCTGGCAGCAGCTAATCGAAGGCAGGCTGTGGGTGAGGCCTATGGGGAGAGCCCTGGGAGATAGTAAGGGGAATAAGCCAGGCTATGTGTCCAATGCTTTGCAGTGCTCTGGTTGGGGCCAGACCTTGTCAAGGGCCACTCTGCACTTTAGCTGCCAGCACACTCCCGGTGTTGGTGCTCTAGCCACTGGAACATCCACCTCCGGCTCCTGTTGCCGGCCTCATGCTCTGCAGGCCCCCAGCTCCAGCCACCTGACTCAAGTGCCGGCAGCCAGATCTTCACTCTGGTCACCTGCACAGATCTCCAGCTGCTGGTGGTACCTGTTGGTGCCTCGCTCCTGCCTCCTGCTCCACGCTATGGCTGCCCTCACTACAGCTGCGCCCCCTGCACTCCCACCGGGCCCTCTCGCCACGATCAGCCGCACCGTTTTCTCCGTCCACCCCACGCTCTGGCGTCTGCGCCTCCCTCTCTGTTTGTTCCAGGCCTCCAACCCACCAAGAGTCGTTCTGATCCTGGACCCTCACCCCCATGCTCCCACCTCCGTCAGTCTCTCCTCTGCTGGACTCAGTTCAGCCTCTGAGTCGGTCACTGGATGGGTCTCCGGGTCACGCTCCATGGCATGTTTCTCCACTGCTCCCTTTCTTTCTCTCGCCTATATTTCTCCAGCTTTAGGAATTTTCTGGTGATGAGTGGGTTCCTCAGCTGAGGCTATACGCTACTTAGGGATTCTTTGGTTAGATTTTAGTTGTTTAAACTTTTCCAGGAGAGGTTTCAAGAGCTCCTTTCATGCCACAATCCTGATGACGTCTCCCAAGCATTGACTTTATACTTTGCACTTTAGTCTATTTTAACATGAAGTTTAGAAAGCATTCTCTTAGAGAGTTATAGCCTCATTTGAGGTGACCTAAGTGGTAGCCTCAGTACACTGAGACATGGGGGATTTGTTACGAAATTATTTTCTATCTCTAATGGCATCCTCAAGACTTATTTAATTCTCTCTCAAAGTTTAAAGAATATATAAAAATTATGGTATCATTTGGGGAGTTTCAATTTTTCAATTTAGCCTTCTAATTTGAAAAATTTGTATCTACTGAAAAGTTCCAATAGTCATACAACAAATTTTCATATATCTTTATCTAGGTCAACCTGTTTTTACTATTTTTCCACATTTGTTCTATCTATGCATATCTATGATGTAATATATAACATATATTTTGTTTAGTTATTTTTTGCTGAACCCTCTAAGTATAAATTGCAGAGATCATGTTGCAGCAGAGAATATTTCCTAAGAACATTAACTACGTCAACATCATGAACTCATCAAATTGAGGAAATTTCACATTGATACAAAACTATTATCTAATACAGGGTCCGGCAGTAGTAACAACATTATGTCATTAAGGTTGCTTTGTCTCCTATGAGATGGACAGCAATTTGAACATTTCACCTAAACTTTCACATAATGTACTTGAGTATGATATTGTTATCTTAGAGAAGTACATGCTTATGATTTTATAATAAAAGATTTGCTATAGATTACCAGCTCATAAAAAGGGAGCAGTACTACTGATGGGCATTACACTTCCAGACCCTGTACATAGTCCACATTCAGATTTTGCTAGTTGTCCCGAAAGTGTCTTTTCGGGCAATTTTTTTCCCCCATACCTGGGTCACACATTGCATTTAAGTGTCATGTTTTCTAGTTTCTTTTATTCTGCAACGTTCCTTGGTCTTTTTTTCTGTATTTTCCAATATTTACATTTCTGAACAGTACTTATTTTGTAAACTGACCCCAATTTCAGTTTGTCTGACTGTTTCTTTCTGATATGTTTCAAGGAGTTCATTTTTATCAGGAATGCCACTGAAGAGATGCTCTGTGTTTCTCAGTGTCTCATCACAGGGGTGACGTAATCCCAGTTTGAAAATTTTTATTGACATTAAAATATATACCAGGAGTGCAAAAAATGTATATATACTTCAAGAAATGTTATCTATGTATTACTTTTTAAAGTTGAATTGAATTATGGTAGCAATGTATATTATATTATGATGTTTGCTCAAAAAATGACGTTAATCAAATGAATGCTAGCATCACCATGAAACAGGAAGGACAGTCAAAGAAAATGGCAGAAGTATGATTTTTGTTCAAGGAGCACAAGACCATTTCAAAGTACTATTTGAAATTTGAGAACATTGTGGAAGTACAATGGAAGTATGAGTTTGCAAACCTCCAACATACCTAACAATTGCATGCATTTGTGGTAAGTTTGAGATGCATGGTAAATTAAAATGGCATATGCAGCAATACAAATGTACACTTTGTTCAACACTGCTTAAGCAGTAGTTCACTATGATCAGAAGTGTGTGGATGCTGATGGTAACCACTTTGAGCACCTCTCGTAATTGCAGAAGTCAAATGTGACATTTATTCATCTTTTGTTATCAGTATATATTGAGTACAATTTTAAAACAGTATTTTCCCTTTTTTTATTTTTATTTATTTATTTTTTAATTTACCGGTAATTATTAATTTATTGGGGTGACATTGATTGATAACAATTAGATAGTTTCCGGATGTACAGGCACACATCACATCACCTATGCATCACATTATGTGTTCACCACCCAGAATCAGCTCCCCTTTCATCACCATATATCCGGTGTCCACTCCCACCACCCCCCAACTCTTCCTCCCTCCTCCACCCCTTTCCTCAGATAACCACCAAACTATTGAGTGTGTCCATAATGCTGGTGCCCACTCCCACCTCCCCTCCCCACTCTCCCTCCTCCCTCCTCCCCTTCCCTCAGGCAATCACCAAGCTATTGAGTGTGACCATAGGTCTCTGTGACTTTGTTACTCTCAGTTTTATAATCCCCCTATAAGTGAAGTCATATGTTTCCTAATTCTTTCAGTCTGACATATTTTGCTTAATAAGATGGTCTCAAGGTCCATCCATGTTGTCACAAATTAGTGCATATCATCTTTTCTTATCACTGAGTAGTATTCCATTGTGTAGATGTACCACAACTGTTGGGAGCTAGTCATGTGCCTGAACGGAGAGGTTACAGGGGGCCTTGATGGCAGGGCCTTGGTTCCCTTGACCTCTTGGGGAAGGCTGACCTGGGGCCTTGATGGCAGGGCCTTGGCCTTCCCTTCACCCCTCCCCCATAATAGCTAAAAGCAAAAGATTTTTGTGCAGCTTCACATGAAGGAAGGCCAGACAGCTGTCACCAATTGAATAATGACCCAGAATGTGGGGGTAAACAAAAATATATGGGAAGGGGTATGCTTGTTCTAGATAATTTTCTGCTTATGCTATATTTCTTAGTTAACAAGTAACCTGTCTTGTACTTTAAAATACCTTAGTTTTTTCCTGTTCCTTGTAATGACGAAAACTTTTGCTATATAAGGCAAGCAATAAAGCTATTTGGGGCTGCTCCTATTGAGATCAGTTGGCAGGACATTTGGTCTGTCTTCAATTCCCACCGCTCGAACTCAGGAACTTTGTTCAGTCAGGCTGGTTCATGGTTACACACAACTTCTTTTCCAGTCATCTATCAAAGGGCATTTTGGTTGTTTCCATTTCCTGGCCACTGTGAACAGTGCTGCGATGAACGTGTGGGTACAGACATCTTTGTAGATTAAGGTTTTCAGGTTTTTTGGGTAGATGCCCAGTAGAGGGATGGCTGGGTCATATGGTAATTCCATTTGTAATTTTTTGAGGAATCTCCATACAGCCTTCCATAGTGGTTGTACCAGTTTACATTCCCACCCGCAGTGTATGAGGGTTCCCTTTTCTCCACAGCCTCTTCAGCACTTGTTATCGTTGTCTCGTTGATTATAGCCATTCTAACAGGTGTAAGATGGTATCTCATTGTGGTTTTTATTTGCATCTCCCTAATTGCTAGTGAAGTGGAGCATTTTTTCATATATCTGTTGGCCATATGTATGTCTTCATGAGAGAAGTGTCTGTTAAGGTCATCTGCCTATTTTTTAATTGGATTGCGTGTGTTTTATTGTTGAGTTTTGTACAAATTCTTTGTATATTTTTTATATTAGCCCCTTATCAAAGGCATTGATTGCAAATATTTTTTCCCAATTGGTTGGTTACCTCTTTGCTTTGTTGATGGTATCTTTTGCAGTGCAGAAGCTTTTTAGCTTGATAAAGTCCCATTCATTTATTTGTGCTTTTTAAAAATATATATATATAGTTAAATTTATTTGGGTGACATTGATTGGCAAGAATCAGATAGTTTCCAGATGTACAAGTCCACATCACACTCACCCATGCATTGCACTATGTGCTCACCACCCAGAATCAGCTCCCTTTCCAACAGCATATTTCTGGTGTCCACTCCCCCCGCCCCCCTCCTCCTCCCCTCCCCAGGTAACCACCAAACTATTGTGTCCATAATGCTGGTGCCCACTCCCACCTCTGCTCCCCACTCTCCGTCCCCCCTCCTCCCCTTCCCTCAGGTAATCACCCAGCTATTGAGTGTGTCCATAGGTCTCTGAGTATTTGTTACTTTCAGTTTTATATTCCACCTATAAGTGAGGTCATATGTTTCCTGATTCTTTCAGTCTTACTTATTTTGCTTAATAAGATGGTCTGTACGTCCATCCATGTTGTCACAAATGACTGTATTTCATCTTTTCTTATCGCTGAGTAGTATTCCATTGTGTATGTACCACAACTTCCTTATCCAGTCATCCTTCAAAGGGCATTTTGGTTGTTTCCATGTTCTGACCATTGTGAACAGTGCTGCAATGAATATGCGGGTACAGACATCTTTAAAGATTAAAGTTTACAGGTTTTTTGGCACGTGAAAGAGAAAGGGAGACCTGTGGAGACCTGCCATGGAGCGCGACCCAGAGACCCACCCAGTGACCAACCCAGAGGCTGACCCAAGTCCAGCAGAGGAGAGACTGAATGAGGTGGGAGTGTGGGGGCGTGGGTCCAGGAGCTGAACGACTCCGGGTGGGTTGGAAACCTGGAATGAACAGAGGTGGAGGTGCAGATGCCAGAGCATGGGGTGGACAGAGAAAATGGCGCAGCTGATGGTGGTGAGAGGCCCAAGTGGGAGTGCAGGGGGAGCAGCCATGGTGATGGTGGCCAGAGCGCGGGGTAGGAGGCCGGAGCGAGGCACCCACAGCAGCCAGAGATCAGTGTGGGTGACCAGAGTGAAGATCCGACTGCCAGAGCTTGACTCAAGTGGCTGGAGCTGACGGCTCACAGAGCGTGAGACCAGCAACTAGAGCTGGAGGTGGATGTTTCAGTGGCTGGAGTGCTGACACCAGGAGTTTGCTGGCAGCGGAGGCATAGAGTGGCCCCTCAGTGAGGTGGGGCCCCAACCAGAGCACTGCATGGCCTTGGATGTGGAGCCTGACTGCTTCCCCTTACTGTCTCCCAGGGCTTGCCCCACAGGCCTCACCCAGGGCAGGCCTTCAGTGAACAGCTGCCGGGAAGCCGCCATTACCCTGTGATGCAATCAGACCTGCTCCTTTCCCAACAAACCCTGCCCCCACCTGTCCTGCTGAAGCCAGCAGGGGAAAGCCACCATTACCCTGTGAATCGAACAGGCCTGCACCTTTACAAACAAGCCTTCCCTCACCTGTCCTGCTGAAGCCAGTAAGGCAGGGGTTCCAAAACATTTTATACCCTAGGGCGCATTATAAAATATCGGTAGGATGGTGGGCACCAGCTATTTTTAGGATATATATTATTGAACAAGAATAAAAAATAATAAAAATAATTTTAAAATAATTAATTTATTGTACAAATTATATACACACAAAGAAACATATATACAAAACGTAATACAAAGTAAATAAAAAACACATGTATAATAAAATCATTTAAAAAAACATAAAAGAAAACATAATAAAAAACAACCTGTCAGTGTGATCTTTGGCATTGCATTTCATTGGCCAGTGCCTCGTAATTAGGAGAGTATGACGACAACCCTGTTAGCAAACAATTATTAAGATGCTCATCGGTAAGTCGAGATCTATATCGTGATTTTATTAAATTCATGTTTGAAAACAAAGATTTGCATAAATACGTTGACCTGAAAACCGATTTGATTTTAATGCCGCTTTTTTTAAAAATGGGAACCTTTCTTTGTCGACTATGTTCCATAAGTCCTCTCATATTAAGGATTTTAGCAAAATATTGTTCTTAAGGTTCAAAATTTCTAACTCTAGTTCTTCTGCTTTCCCCTGAACAAGGTCTGCAATACATGCGGCTAGTTCTATTACATTTATTTGGCAAGTAAAAGGATTGATACAGAAGGAGACAATTGGCTCGATATCTGTAAACTGCAGAAATCTCTCTTCAAACTGTTTTTGAAGCACTTGCAGGGTCTCAATAAATACTGACACTTTTAATTCATTGTTATCTAGCATTGTCCTTATATATGGAAAGTGCACGAGAGACTTGATATGCAGATGTGATATCAACAAAGTCAATTTCGCTTTAAATGCGTTTATAGAGCTTATCATTTCAGCTCTATTTTTGTCTTTTCCCTGCAACTCCAAATTGAAAGAATCTAATTTTTCCATGGTGTCAGCAAGAAAACCCAAATCCACCAACCAGTAAGTCTGTTAGTTCATCATAATTTTCATTTTTATCATGTATCAATGTTTTTATTTCTTCAATTAAGTTCACAAATCTTGTAAGGACTTTACCTTTACTGAGCCAACATCCTTCAGTATGCAGGATGAGATCATGTTCTTTATCTTCAGTATCTTCTAACAGGGCCTTGAAAAGTCAGTGTTGCAATGGAGCTGCTTGAATAAAGTTGATTCTCTTTGTGACTATTTTCATAACATGTTCAAAGGGCAGTATTTTACAACACAAAGCTTCCTGATGGATAATACAGTGGTAGGACATAAAGTTTGAAAATGATTCATCTTTCCTGCAAAGGGCAATAAATCCTTTGTTTTGACCAACCATTGCTGGTGCCCCATCGGTAGTTATCGCAGACAACTTATGTAAAGGCATGTTTATAGACCTGGCATATGTTCTGAAAGTTTTATAAATATCCTCACCTCTCGTCTGTCCTTTCGTTGGTAATATTTGCAACAGCTCCTCTTTTACTGTGAAGTTACTAAATACCATTCTCACCATAACTGCCAACTATGCGGTGTCTGATATATCTGTTGACTCGTCAAATTGCAGAGAGAAGCAGTCACATATTTACAAGTCAGTCTTTAACTGAGTTTGCAAGTCTTTTGAAATTGCGTGTATTCTTCTTGTGACTGTGTTATTTGACAACTGTAGGTCTTGTATCGCCGACATAATCTCACGCTTGTTAGAATATTCCTCAAACAAACACTCGGCAGCAGTCAGAAATGCTTCTTTTAACAATTCACCATCCTGGAAAGGTTTTTTCTTCTTTGCAAGCATGTGAGAAATTTTGAAAGAAGCAATGGTTGCCTTTTTAGATTTTTCCACATGTCTAGTGAAGTCTGTTGAGTAGTTCAACTTCATTTTAGTTGATTTATTTTTTTCTTTCTTACTTGAGATTTAAGTGGATTATTCATATCAAAAGTGGTATGACTTGTCTGAAAGTGACGTTCAACATTACATTTTTTCGGCACTGCAATACTACTGCCACACAACAGGCAAATGCATTTACCTTTTAAATTAATGAAACAATATGATTCCTCCCAGTCTGTGTTAAAATTATAGGTTCGTTTTCTCTTATTTGGTCCACTCATTTTAGGACTAAAAAAATAAAATTAAAAATAGTTATAGAACTACAATATCATATCAAATTGCCACCATAATAATAGATTACCTTCCTCGCTTTTAGTTCATTTAAAATCAAATATATCAAAACACTGTGATCCTAGCTAACTGTCACGACCCGATCAGTCCAGCAACCGCAATCAAAATGGCAACTTCGCGTCTCCCGGTTGCGTGGAGGAGAGTTTAAAGAGTGCAGCGGCTAAACAAGATGTGACGTGTACAAAAGCGAAAGCTAGGGAAAAACTTAAACATACGATATCGTAAACATACCAACGAATATAATAAACCTGTGTAGATACTCAAACAATATTTTAAAATTCTAACAAATGTATAAAAATAAAATATAGTTTTACTTAGTGTTTATGAAAAACTTCTGATGCAGTCAAATAATGGCAGGCACACACAAATTGGTACGCGGGCGCCATGGCGCCCGTTGGCACGGGATTGGGAATGACTGCTTTAGGGGATGGATAGGTAGGTAGGTAGATTGGTAGGTTGGCCTGTAGGTAGATGATAGATAAGTAGATAGATGATAAATAGATACATACATACATACATACATACATACATGATAGATAGATAAAAAGAAAGAGGGAGACTAAGAAAAGGAGAGGGATAGGTAGATGGAACAACCATTTCAGGAAGTGGAGATAAATTTTAAGTACCTCATTTTGCCATTTCATATACATAGTTTTATTTATTCCTTATAACAGTTTTATAATGTCAGCTGAATTATGGTTTTCTTTCTACAGATAAGTAAACCAATTAGCCATGAGAGTTAGTTGTTCAAGGTCTCATAGCTAAGTAGTAATGAAAACAGTGCCCTGCCTTTAGTCTTGTTTTCTCAAATCCATTCTTTCCACTGCTGGAAGAATTAGGATGAAAAGTTGCTAGGAACTTAATCATGACATAGAGGAGTTCTCCTTTTCCTCATTTTTGCCTTGGTGTTTTTCTGCCACGGTAGATTCTGCTCTGACCCAGCTTCCAGGTGAGAATAAAGGACTGACAGGGCCAAAAGTTGGGGAAGAAAGGGAGGGAGTAGGTTCATTTATGTTTCCCACTTTTTCGAATATAGGGAACACAAAATCTGGTTTGGTTTCATAAAAATCTTTGTTAAGAAAAGACTCTTGGAGGGGGATCCAAGATGGCGGCATGAGAGGAGAACGCGGATAACTGCCTGGGAAGGGCCTTGTAAACAGAGGGGAATCCACAGGGGAAACCCTGAGAAGAAACCTCAACTAAGAGAACCACACAACGCAGAACAACACACAAAGGTTAGAGAAAAAAGGGGAGAGCAGAAGAGGAAAAGGGAAGCAGCGGTTCGGGGACAGAGACTCAGAGCGTGGCCCGGGCTGGCAAAAACAAAGGGGGATTGGGGGACTACGGTCAAAGTGGAGCTGGATCGAGGGCGGGCTGGAAGCCGAGAACTTGGGAGTGTGGAATCCCAACAAGACTGTGTACAATTTAACATCTGAACTCAAGGGACAGCACACAGTGCCCTAATCAGATCACAGAGCCTAAAGTGGAACAGGGACTGTGGAGCAGGGTGGTTGAACTTCCCGGCGGGCGGGGTGAGAGCAGAGCACCAGCCCACAACAGCTCAGCACCCCTGATTTACGGAGGAGATTGACTGTGAAGGAGCACCTTCTGAAGACAGGGCTCTTGGAGTGAGGGCTGGGGCTTGAGTGGGTATAGCTGCATTGGACATGCTTAGAGTGAATCTGGCGGTCTCAACAGAGCCGGGAGCATAGAGCGGCTGCCGCCCAAGCTACGGCCTGGGCGCACAGGGCTTTCGGCACCCCGCCAACCGGACCTCTGCTGCTCTGCTGCCAGCGTGCAACAGGGCTTTCTGCACCCCGCCCACTGGGCTGCTGCGACACCGCTGCTTGCTTGCGAGCGCGCAGTTGGGCTTTTGATGACCTGCTCACCAGGCTGCTGCGGCGCTGCTGCCTGCTTGCCAGAGCTCAATTGGGCTTTTGGTGCCCCGCTCACCAGGCCATGGCGACGACTCTGCCTGCACAGAAGTGCGCAGCTGGGCTTTCGGCGCCCCGCCCACTGGGCCGCTGCGCATCACTGCATGCGCGTGCCCTGGCTTTGGGTGCCCCGCCCACCGGGCCGCTGCGGCACCGCTGCCTGCTCGCCGGTGTGCTACAGGGCTTTTGGCACCCTGCTTGCCAGGCCGCTGCAGCACCACTGCCTGCACACGGGACCAGCTTTCGGCACCCTGCCCACCGGGCCACTGCAGTGCTGCAGCCTGCTCGCGAGCGCGCAGCTCGGCTTTTGGCGTCCCGCCCACCAGGCCTCTGGGGCGTTGCGGACCGCGCCTACAACTGGGCTGCCGGCCAGGTCTTCGCGGTGTCATTGCCTGTGCGCGGGACTGCGCGGCCAACTGGGGCCTCTGCGAAGCGCCAGCCCATCCAAGTGCAGCCCTGTGGGCATGGCTTACAGATACGATTGAAGGAGGGGCAGACAGGAGGAGGAAAGACCAGAGCTCCTGCACCCTGCCCACACTGAACCACCAGCCCTCCTGCTGAAAGAGGAATCTGCTATTGTGTCTCAGGCCCGCCCTAGCTCCTACTCACATGCCCCGACCCCTGGCCACACCTTTACTACCCTGCTATCTAACAGCTAAGACAGCCACCTGAAGTGCCCCAGGACACAGAAGCTGTCTGCTTCCCGCAACCCTCTCCCAAAATCTCCTTCTCCCACAACTGAGCCCAAAAGAAAAAATAAAGAGAAGCCCATCTGATAGGCAAACCCCCAGAGGGAAAACAGATTCATACGTAAAGCAAAAAGAACCACATCAAACACAATGCACACCTCAGAATCCAAAGCCCCTCCAGAAGATCAGGGGCAGTCTTTAGTAAAGGACCTTGCACACTTGGAATCAAATCTAAGTGAAACAGAATTCAGGGCTGAATTAATCAAGACACTCAGAGAGCTCACTCAATGCTGGCAAAGTACCCAGAACAGTTAAATGACTTCAACAAGAAATTTTCTGAGCAAACTGAGTACTTTACCAACAAAATTGAGAAGCTAGAGCAGAACCAAAAGGAACTCCTTGAAATGAAAGGCATCATGGGAGAGCTGAAAAAAGAACTGACCAGCACAGGAAACAGGGCTGACCAGCTAGAGGAAAGGATGAGTGAAATTGAAGATACAAACATGGAAATGTCACAGAGGGAAGAAGAAAGAGAAAGGAAAATC
>PVKE010031690.1:0-18896 GCA_004027555.1 Craseonycteris thonglongyai
CCATATGCTGAACTGGGAGCTCCCCCAGTTCAGTTCTCTCTCTGTCTCTGTATCTCTCTCTCTCTCTGTCAAAAATAAAAAAAATAAAATAAAGAGAGTGAGGCTGAGGTCTGAAGAAAGACTGAAACCCAGCATTCAGACAGCTCACTCACCAGCCAGAACAACATGATGCTCTCCTTCCCTGTGCCAGCCTGAACAAGAGGAAATCTTTGGCAGAAAATAGCATCATCCAGGGTCTCAAATTAACCAAAATGCATTCATACACAATATACAGAATTAAATAAGAGTTTACAAAGAAAACCAGAGGACAAGTGATCCAAAACCAAGGAATGTGTGTGTGTGTATATATATTATTTTATGTGTGTGTGTGTGTGTGTGTGTGTGTAATTTGTAATAAATTTACAGGAGACTAGGATATTGGTATTATCAAACACAGCTGTTACAGTCACTTTAAATAATATGTCCAATGAAAAAGATTATGAGATGCAAGTTTTCAACAGAGAAGTGGAATCTATAAAGAATCAAATAGGAATTTGAAGACAAAAGTACAATCACTGAAATTATAAATTAGGTTGATAGGTTTAACAACAGATTAGACACTGTGGGAGAGATGATTATGAACTGGAAGATAGGTCAGAAGAAAATATTCAGGCAGAAGCTGAGGGAAAGAAGTATGGAAAGTATAGTAAAAGGCCTAAGAGGCATATGCAATATGACGGGAAGGTCTATTTGTAAAACAGAATTCCAGAAGGGGGAAAAAAAAGAGTCTAGAAGCAATAGTTGAACAGATGATAATAGGATTTTTCAAAATTCACCAAAGATAACACACCACATACAACAGAGAAATACCAACTCAAATCAGAATACGTAACAAGAAAACCACACCTGAGTAACAAAATGACACATTGGACTTTGCAACAGAGACATCGAGCCAGGTGACAATGGAATGACATCTATAAAATGCTGAGAGAAAATAACAATCTACATACTCGTAAGTTCTGTACCAATTAAAATTTTGTATGAAATAAAGATATTTCAGAAAAACCACATCATCTAGAATTCATTGCCAAAAAGTATACACTAAGGCAAATACTAAAAGGTTATCTTCTGGCAAAGGGAGATTGATTCCCGATGGAAGCATGAAAATACAAGAGGGAACAAAAAGGAAAGGAAGCATGACATAAAACAAAAAGCACACTTATGTAGATAAATCCAAATGCATGATGACTCTGTAAAACAACAACAGTAATGTCTTCTGGACATCTGTCCACTTACCCATCCACCCACCCATCCACTCACCCATCCATCATCCATCCATCCATCTACTCACCCATCCATAATCCATCCATCATCCATCCATCATCCATCCATCCATCATCCACCCACCCATCCATCATCCATCTACCCATCTACTCACCCATCCATCCTCCATCCATCATGCACCCACCCATCACCCATCCATCATCCATCATCCATCCATCCTCCATCCACCCACCCACCTCCATCTTGAAGCTAATCTGCCTCCATCCTGCCGCCCTCAGGCCCTTGAGCTTCTCTCCCCACTGCCCGTGGGTGAGCGCTGGGTGATGTGCACACAGCTCTGGGCTGGTAGCAGCATTTCCCTCAGTTCTCTCTCCCGCATGTCACCCTTGATGTTGTCTTAACTTGCTCCTGAACCACAGCCCCCACCGGACCCCTCTGGCCACCAGGCATTGTCAATCAGGGGTGGGAGGTGCGGGATCCACTCATCTTGCTGCTGCCTGGTGGCTGTGTTTCTGTACCCAAGTCCTGGTTAAACTCGCTGACCCACGGCTGGACTTGTCTGCCCGGCTCCGTGGCCTTAGCTCCGTGGCCTCAGCTCCTCTGGCGTTTGGCGGCCACGTGGCGTGCAGGGCCCTCCCCGGAGACTGAGGCCGTCCTCAGAACTAGGGTTGTTCTAAGTGCAGTGGGAGCTCTGGGGGTGGGGGGGCCCCACCATCAGATGTGCAGCTTGCGGGGGGGGGGTCCCTCAGGCTTGGGAGGAGGGCTGACAGGCAGCAGCGGCTGGTGGTGCTGGGGGTGGGCAGAGAGGGACCCGGGCAGGGGGGCAGCGCGGGGCCCCCGGGACAGGGGCTGGCTGGAGCTGGCCACAGTGAGGCCTGTGACACCATGGGGTCAGGGAGGGAAGCGGAGGAGGGCGTGCGGCCTGCTCCTGCGTGGGTGCCCCCTCCCCGCCCCTGGCCAGTGTCTGGGAAGCAGTCCACGTGGAGGAGGGAGCCCGGGCAACCCTCCTGGGAAAAGGGTCCAGGTCTCCTGAGCAAGTCAACCAACCTCACAGCCCCAACCTGCGACTCCCCCTCCCGAGGGCCAGGCCTGGGGCCGGGCCGCCTCTGTCCCTGGGTGTCAGCCACCCACTTGGCCACCCAATGTGCTGAGGGCTTAACTACCTTCACAGCCGGTTAACTACTGTTACGTCTGCTTAACTGCGTTCACGCCTGGTGAGCTATGCTTTACACTCGGCAACTACCCTTCACACTGACCGAATTCACGATTCTTTATGCCTAGTGGATGCCTCCTCCGCTTACGTACCAACAGCACCCATGTCCGCTGGCTGGGGCACCGCCGGCCCGAGCTGACATGGGCAGCACCCGCCTGCTGCCTTCCGAGTGAGTTAAACCAGAAGAGGGGTGGGCTGCTCCCCATGATCCAGGCCCTGCAGGACCCCCAGGGAGGGAGGGTGTCTGCCGACATGTATGTTTCAAACAGGAGGCTGAGGGTGCAAAGCTCAAAAGCCAAGTGCTTTCCCGGGGGTTCTTTGTGCCTGGCTCCAGCTAAGCAGAGGGAAACACGGCAGGGCGGGCCCGGGGCGGATTCAGGAAACAGGTCTTAGGCTGGGAGACGGCTCACACCCGGGACAGGAAGCCAGAAGTCTGTCCAAGTTCCAACGGTCCCTGACTCACGATGGTTGCACGTACTTCACAATGCAAGTGATGTGGACTCAGCAGAAGCCAGCGTGAGTCCTGAACTCTGGTCCACCCCTGGCGTCTGGGGGCCGTGTACACACTCTGGGCTTGGTCTCGGGGCGAGGCTGAGCGATGCTGCTCAGCCGGTTAGATGTGTGAACTGCACTTTTGACTTCCGATGGGTTTATTGGGACGTGCTCCCCACACCCCACTGGCAGTCGAGGGGCATCTTCGGTGATAATTGCACCACCGAGGAATGAAACACAAGGAACACAGCGTAGATTCAGCAAAAGCATGTATTAAATCACGTACTGGAAACTGGTACAAAGTAAGGCACTCAGCTCCATGGTTTCCTGGAGGCCGACTTGTGGCCGCGCTCAGCACCGTCGCGGAGAACGGCGGGGGGCCAGGCTGGGCTGTGCCCGGTCAGGGTCACACACACACTCAGCCCGTGCGGCAGCCTACAGAGCGGAGCGGGTTACACGGTGCTAGCTACTGTACTCATACAAAGGTCATTACAGTCTGTTACAAAGTCTCTTCTGTGAATAAACAGCAGAAAGTGAAAAATTTCAGGCTACTATAAAATACTTAGGAATGTTTCATTATACTTCAAATTTCTGTCAAATGCCCAAGAATCAGAGGAATGAGACGAGACTTTTTGAAAGGTTAGTTTCTTAGTTTATGTAGAAACGTGAGGGCTGTCACGCCGCCCAGCCTGCGTGAGCTCCACGGGTGACAGCGGCAGGCATGTGCGCGAATGCCAGGCTGACCCACTTTCCCGGAGCTAATGTTTCTCAAATTCAAAGCCATCTGCCCGAAGTTAAGGAAGGCTGCTCCTGGCTCCATGCCGTGTGCTCAATCTACCTCCTGAAGCCACATTGCTGATGGGAAAGAAGTGGAACCACCATGGACGGTGCCACAGGGCAGCTGGAGGCCACCGATGGCCTGACGAGAAGTCTGACGACCTATCAGGCCAAAGGGGCCTCTGTGTGGCGTATGCAGACCCCACCTCCCGGGCGGAGCCCACACCAGGCGCCCAGAGCACGGGGCTGACTGCAGGGAGGCTCCCGGAGGGCGGGTGGCTGCTCATGGCCGACACCCGTCACTGTTGCACAGGGTGCCCGACCACCCGAGCGAAGCTGCTTCAAAGCTTCATTTATTCGCAATTTAGGTTTTCACTGGGAAACATCTCCATGTTCTGGTAAAGACACACATTCAAAAAACCAACAAATGGTCTGGACTTGGACAGTAAAGTTTTTGGTGGAATCTTTGGTGGGGGGGGGGGGATCGAAGAATTATCAAAAACACATGTTTATTTCAGGTGCTCGTCACCACAGCTGAGGTCAGAAGTAAGGTGACCAACACCTAGGATGCCGCCTGAGCTGACGCTCGGACACGAGACGGCCGCCTGTGGGCTTCGGGGAAGGAGGGACTGGCCGGTCCCCGCGTCACGCAGTGAGGCCGTGCGGGGTGCGGTCAGCTCGCAGACCAGGCAGCGTGCAGTTTACTTCTCAAGTGACATGGCAACAAAAACCCACCCCAACAGGTATAATGCCTCAAGCGGAGAGACAGAGACAGAGAAGGGGACAGGGGCTCAGGGGACAAGCCTCCTGGCTTGCGTCAAGGTCAGGAGCAGGCGGCTGTGGGCAGCTTGACGAGCAGGGGTGTCTTCAGTTCTCAAACCTGGCATAGGGGTTTTCTTCTTTAAACAAACCTGAAGACAAGATGGATGGTTACCAATGTGCAGCCGAAAGAAACACAGAATCCAAGAGAAGGATGCAGCCAAGATGTGCAGATGACTTACTGAGGCCGTAAGGAAAATGGGGTTCTAAGCAGTTCACACACTACAGGCTAGAATTTCCTGAATGCCAGACCACAGGTGACTTTAAAGTGGAAGTAAAATTGATCAAAACCAGTCATTTTAAGAAAAACAGATCCTCGAATCCTGGCCCCGGCCTGTGCAGACCCATATGCTGAACTGGGGAGTACCCCCAGTTAAGCTCTCTCTCTGTCTCTGTATCTCTCTCTCTCTCTCTCTCTTTCAAAAACAGTAAAAAATAAATAAAAGAGTTCTAAAAAAAAGAAAAACAGATCTTAAGAAATAAAGACTGACTGACTGACTCTCTCAAAGAGAAATTGAAAAATTTAAAGCCCGTATCTCTTCCCACAGTGGTTGGCTAATGTACAGAACTAAAAACAAAACAAAACCACCTTAAATGTCCCTATTAATTAACTTTTAGAATTAAGGCTACAAAAGAACTAAAGTCACCATCAACGTCACTGCCAAGTACTGTGACATAACTGCAGTAAAATGTGCTTAACCATGACATGAAATCTATGGTGCTGAGTGTGCCCGCGAGGCGTGCTCTGGGCGCTGTCTCTGTGGACACGCCCGAGAACGCGCACTGTACACCCACATCACACCCGCAGCACACCCGCATCGCCTGGAGCCGCTGCAGGGCTGAGTTGCTGCTATTAGCGTGGGGAAGGGGAAGGTGGGAGAATGGGGTGAGGGGAGCTACCGGGATGGCTCAGTGGTCCGGCCTGTGCAGACCCACAGGCTAAGCTGGGGCACAGCTGGTAACCGCGCTCCCTGGCAGACAAGTGTTCCTGGGGGGCCTGGCTGAGAGACGATTCGGAGGACTCATCTTTCAAGACTCAGAGCGGGAGGAGCTCACAGCCACAGCTCTCCCCGCAGCTGAGCCGCAGCCGAGTCCTGCTGCCCGGCTGCCCGGGGCTGACAGTGACCAGGATGCTGGCATCTGCTCCTTACCCACCCAGAGGGGGAGTCTATCAATTCTCACCATATTTTTTTCTGATTTCATCATGTCTTGACTTCATCTCTGCTCTCCTAAAAAACAAAGAAATCTGTTCAGCACCCACACACAGTGTAATCTGAAAAGAAGCGCCTCCCGTTTCCTTCAGCAGATGAGCTCGGCCACCGGCCATGCTCCCACTGGGACAGGAAGGGGACAGCCTGCCCTCTCAGGCTCATCCAGCACCACGCCAGTCACGCCTTCATTCCGATGAAACCAACCCGTGTCTGATACCATGGTTTTTAGAAAGTCTTTTCTCACGTATGGGAAATGTACTGAGGAGCAAACCGTCTCCCACGAGGTCCTAGACGTGGTCAGAAACGTGCACAGGTGGCTTTTCTCGAGGGGCCACGTCAGGGGGACGGCACGGAGACCTGTCTGGCCCACCAGCTACTGTCCTGACAAGTCAGCGCCTCCCTGAGGGAGGCACAGGGGCCAAGGGCTGTCCTGTGGCCACGTCACACACGCCGCCACGCGCTCTGTAGCCGGGAGAGCTGCTCACCAGCACCATTGCCCCGGGACCCGATCCGAGACCGCCTCCCTGAGCCTCTGCCTGCTCATCCCAATGGGAGCTGCTCACACTGCCTATGAGGGTCCTGCCACCGCAGCCCCGAGAAGCCCCCGCCGCGGCCTTGCCAGCAGGACTTCCTGCCCGCCAGCTACCTCCATCCACAACCCTGACCTCACTGCCGAGGAAGCAGGTGGGAGGCGGGAGGCCTGTGAACGTGAGGGTCAGGGCCCCAGGCCAGGTCCCCACACACGGTGCCTCACGCCTATACCACAGCCTAGCAGCCATGCCTTACCAGTGCCACCACCCGCTGTCCCCAGACCCGAGTGCCCCAGGGGGACGCGTCTGGGCCCCTCACCTCTCCTCCTGCCGCACCCTCCTCTCCTCCTGCTCCCGTATGGCCTTCTCCTCGCTCTGGTCCGGCCTCCGGCTCCTCTTCCTCCTGCAGCAGCAGCAGCAGCAGATGGTGACAGCCAGGAGGAGGGAGCCCCCAACCACCGACATGGCAATGATGAGCGCCTCGAAATTCACTGCGGACACAACACTAAAGGTCAGGTCAGAGCCGCAGCAGGGCTGCTGGGAGCGGGGGCCACCCACCTGGGAGCCGCCCATCCCCTTCCCCCTTGGGGGGCTCCCTCTCAGCCCCCCGCCCTTCCCCCTTGGGGGGGCTCCCTCTCAGCCCCCCGCCCTTCCCTCTCCTGGGGGGGGCTCCCTCTCAGCCCCCCGCCCTTCCCCCTCGGGGAGGGGTCAGCCCTCAGCCCCCTGCCCTTCCCCCTCGGGGGGGCTCCCTCTCAGCCCCCCGCCCTTCCCCCTCCTGGGGGGGGCTCCCTCTCAGCCCAGGCCGTGCCCCCTCCCCTCAGCACACAGCCAGCCCCCAACAGTTCCAGTTCACCACGGTGGGCCAAGATCACCAGTAACCCTTGTCATCACCGAATATCAAAAGGTGTTTCAAGGCCAGGAAAAGTGAACACAACCAGAAAGAACCTTCTAAAACACCGAAGTCTTAATTTCATGGAACTCATGGAAACAGAAGTTAAGCCTGATGCAGCTTATTTGGTTACTGAAGTCTAAGTCAAGAGCCAAGTTCTGACCACAGCCATCTGAGAGGGACCTTGGGCGCACATGTAAAAACAGCCACCTAATCAGCGTCAAATGAGTGATGACTTCCTGCCCAGACCAAACTTCTGAGAGAAATACAAACTTAAGACAAGGTTTACAATTCTTCTCAATTTCTCTTAAGGACTTATAAATTAAAACCAGTCAGTATTTTTCTATTCAATTCAAACCACAGCCAATCAAAGGACATCCCAATACTGCTTTTGTGTGCTTTCCAGTCACCCAGTTAAAACAGCCACTGAAGAGGTTCCAAGAGCCACTCTGCCCGATGGTGGTGGTGCCAAGCCCGCCAGTCCACACAGCGCCATGTGAGGTTCACTGTGTTAACAGCACCACACTGACCACCTCCGATCTCAGTGGTCTCTTGGTTGAGGTGGGCGTGGCCTTGGAGGGGACTATGCTGCCTTGGGGACGGGAGGCAGACACCAAGTGCCACCACTCAATGCCCGTGTGCAGAAAACACGGCCGGCTGCCGGCTAACAGCCCTCGCTCAGTGTCTATTCAAGTATTTTAAAATCAGGAGTAGGACTGACTGACATCTGATCACATGCCTTGAGCTTCACGCACATGGTCTGTGTTCTCTGACATTTCTAGAAGCACTAGAACTGTAGGAAACAGCACTGACGAACAGTCACCAAGGAGACCCGGGACTGCACGCAACAGTATCCGCAGGCGCGTCACAAAGGAGACCCCACTAGCGGATGGCGTCCTTTCTGACTAGAGGACTGCAGGATAATCAACTTTAAAAACCAACGGGACCAGGAAGACAGCTGGCTCTAAACCCATCTCCCCCAAACAGCTTTCCCTATTAGCACTTTAAACCACCAGAGGGCGAGATGAGTTACCTGGTGACACCCTGCCTCTGGATGAGGGTTCAAAACAGCAAGGCCCTCATCTGTCTCCAAACAAACATATACTTAAGGGCATAACAACGAACAGCCCACAAACGTTGTGCCTCCCTGCGCAGAACGATTCTCACGTATAAGGACAGAGGCCTGCGTTAGCTCAGAGTGACGTGTGCCCTGACAGCTGCTGAGACCGGGGAGCCCCACCACTGCCCCATACCCGCTCCCACAGGCAAGGCCCCAGCCAGACCGCTGTCATGGTGGGAGCAGGCGCGGGTCCTGCTGGTTCACTCCCGCCAGCCCACAGACCCGCCCTTGCCATTACTTGCCATTACCTGCCATCAAACCCCCTCGCTTCTGTGAAGCCCCCTCCCACAGCCCCTGGCCCGGTCCCGGTCCCCTCCCAGGGGCCATGACTACATGTGACAAATCTGTCCTGCGTCGTGTGTTCAGCCACCCTGTGGCCACAGGACTTTCATTTCATAAGAGAGTTACTGGGCCACAGCCCTCAGACGCCAGCAGAACACACTCAGAACCAGTGAGATGCACACACAGCACAGACAGACACACCGAGGGAGCCTGGCACCCGAGAGCCAGCAGGGACGTGGGGTGAACGGGGCAGCCTGGCACCCGAGTGCCGGCAGGGACGCGGGGTGAACGGGGCAGCCTGGCACCCGAGGGCCGGCAGGGACGCGGGGTGAACGGGGCAGCCTGGCACCCGAGGGCCGGCAGGGACGCGGGGTGAACGGGGCAGCCTGGCACCCGAGGGCCGGCAGGGACGCGGGGTGAACGGGGCAGCCTGGCACCCGAGTGCTGGCCCGGAGGTGCACATGCCATGCAGCACCCTGGGAAAAGGCGTGCAGACCCCCCGGGCTGGGCCTCCGTGCGCCTGTGACCCTGCTCCAGGTTGCAGTCTGGAGGTGGGGACAACCACTGCGCCTGCCCGAGGACTTGCATGTCACCTCACAGCTGTGCTGAGCACGCCCAGACCCCGCCAGGAAGAGGAGGGCAGGGAGGCCAGGGAGCCTCTCTGTACGAGGACAGTGGAGGCCATGCCAGCTGGGCCGTGATGAGGGCGTGTGCGTGCACACACCTGTGTGTCACACAGCAGGCGCCTCACAACCACACACACTTCTGAACTCCCCGGGAACTCGACACTGGAAGCGAGTCCTTGTGATGGAGGCTGAGGGAGCCCACGATGGAAACTCCATCAGATAGATAAGGAGCAAGAGGCAGGGGGCCCAGGTGCACACAAACCGAGCACTGACGTGCCCCAGGGACAGCGGCCCCTCCATGCAGCCGGCGAGGGCGGCCTCTGCGCAGCCAGAAGCCATGAGAGAAGGGACGGGTGAGTCCACTCACGTAAGAACCAGCTCCACGCAGCAGCACACACTGCAGACATCTCAAAGGTAAACAGGCACGGACCTGGGGCTCACACAGAAGGCCTGTGACCCACCATACGCAGACAGAGCACCTGAGAAGGGGCAGGGCCCCTGCCCACAGGACTCAGCCCCCACGGGACAGCACCCGCAACAAAGCGGCACATGGACGCTACCAATACGCAGGTGCTGAGATGTGCGAAAAGCAGCCCGTCTCCCACCCCCCAGGGAGTGGGGACCCCCCCAGATCTGGCTGGCTCCTGCTTCCTGCTGGGAGCATCAGAGGAGCACCGGGCTGTGCTCTCTGGCAGCTGAGGCTGACCGAGCACCACAGGAACCTTCAACATGGCATTGATTTCGCAGGAAGCCAAGGAGGACGAGGACTTACCCCAGCACACGCCCCAGCGCGCAGAGCTCAGCTGACACAGCGAAGCAGGAGGCAGGATTTTTGTCACCGGGTAGTCCACGCACGTGTTATCAGTGTTGCACCAAAGACACTGAGAGAGACGACAGCAGATGAACGGTAGAAATTCAACATAAATGCCACAGAACCAGACGCTCAGGACGCAGCCCTCTCCGCCTGCACCAGCCTCTCACCCTGGGGGACGGGACCGGCCTCGGCCCCCACTCCACCCCAGCACCAGCACACGCCAGTGCACCAAGGCCCGGCTACGCACACGGGCGTGCCTCCAGGCACCCTGCCGGCCACACGTCCTCCGTGCCGGTCCCAGAGGGCCAGCGGCTCCTTCTGTTTGGAACACTACTCCCCAGACGCCTGTGGCCCCCCAGCCTGCCTAACACGGTAAGCACCACGCCAGTCACCGGTGACCGACACTAAACTTCCCGTTCACACTGCGTCAGTCACCAGGGACCGACAGTGTACTTTTCGTGCAGGCCGCGGTGTTGTATGTTAACTGACACTATAAAATTTAAAAAATTACATTCTATTAATAAATTTTAAATAAGTAAGATGTCCCGCTTGTCTTTCCGTTTTAAAATGGTTGTTCCTTTTTTGTTTTCCTTCGCTGTAATTTCTCCCCGTTTAGGGGATATTTTCATGTTCACGGGTAAAGAAAAATCCTTTTCTGCACTAAAACAAGAATCGCAGACAACTGACTGAATACAAAGCATTTCTAAAATAATACATTGTACACATTGTGGTAAATATATTCTATATATATAAACATACAGACTTATCGCAACCTGAACAGATCTCTGGTCGCCAGCATTTCGGTGAAATCTGATATAACGGGCCAAGCGGTGAGCAAGACAAAACAGCCTGGGTGCTGAACGTGCTAAACCTCCTTAAACTGCCCCCCTCCCACTGTTCCCTCCGGAAACACTGCCTGACACAGCAGGGTCCATCAGGCTGTCTGAGGAGGGCAGGCGTCCCGTGTGACTCTGATGGAGCCCGGCCCACGGCAGGAGCTCAGTGCTTTTGCTAGTGGTTTTCTGCAGCCGTGGGCATCACCACGCAAAGATCCCACCTTTAGCCTCTACAAGAGCACTGGGGAGATGCACCGTCTGGGACTGCCACGAAGACGGTGCCAGCGAGCACCCAGGGCTGGACCCGCGGGTGGTCCTGACCCCAGGCAGTGCCGGCTGGCAGCTCAGGGCACCCCCCACCCCCACCCCCCTTGAGCGGGGCTGGCCCTCAGGTGGTCCTACCTGCCACGTAGGCCAGGACTGGGCGCGTGAGTCTACACCCTGAAGGTAACTGTGCTACTGGCTTGTTCCCTGGAGTGTTTAATAGCATAGACGGTCACAGCATGTTTTTGGTCCCAGGTTGGGGTGAACGTCTATCACGAAGAATATTAAAGCGAAACGGACGTGCACATGAGCATGTTCCATTCACACAGCCTGAGCACGCCTGACAAACAATAGCAGACAGACCCTTTGCGTCTGGCTGCTCATTGTCTGGCATTTCAGTGGACTGTCCTGGCTTAACTAGTTTTGGGAAGTCCTCCATTTTCAAAGACGCACGTTTACATGTCTGGTTTTCCATTTCTCTGCAAGTCTCACCGACAGCCACAGAGCGCACTAGGAAGGTGAGTTCTTTCGTGTGGTGCTGCAGGTGTGTGTGTGTGTGTTAGAAGCAACGTGCACATGGTGAACGATTCGAGTGACACCGACGGGACACACAGGTGGCCCCGGCCCCCCTCCCCACACATCCTTCCAGAAACTTCTGTATGCTCCCAGATCCATGTGCAAGTCTAACATCCGTGCATCCACACACACGTGTGTGCTCTGCACCCTCCATTTCTGACTTAATCTGTCTGGGTTGAGAGGGGGGTCAGGCCTCCAGGTGAAGGGCTCACTCACTGGCCCAGGACGCACCCCTCGCCCGCCCACCCGGCTCCCAGGGAGGCGAGGGCTGCGAAGGAGCCCTGGGAACCACAGAGTCCTGCAGACCCCACGCCACTTCTATGACCAAAGTGACTTCCTACAGAAAAATCCACACAGCCAGCAATGAGGTGATGCGGCCCTCAGCCCAGGGCTCGGGCTCCCCCCACACCCCCCCAAGCAGCACCGCCCCCCAATACCACGCGGCAGGGAACCACCTGTCTCCGGGGCTCACACGCACATTAAAGGTGCCCGGGTGGCATCTGCAGCCTTGGTGGGCAGCTCAATGTGCCTGAGAAAGGCTAAAATAATGTCCACCACCCAACAGGAAACACCCCCCGCCCAACAGCAGAACCCTCAGGGTTAGAGAAACGGGGTCTGCTTCCGGGTCGAGTGCTGGTCCACGTGCTACTTACAGAGACATTTTTCAGGCACTCGTGGCAGGTCCTGTTTGTGTTCTGAGAACAAGCTGTGGGGAGAAGAAGAAACGAGTCACTGAGAGTCACGCATGAGAATCAGGCAGGAGGGCGCTAGGGACGTGGGATCCTCTCTGGGCACCGAGCCTCCACAGGACACGGGACAGAAGGGCACCAAGGCGGCGTGGACAGCACACGCAGTCCTGCCTAGAGGGGGCCCGGCAAACGCTCCAGAGGGGAGCCATGCGGTTGGGACCACGGACCACCAGCTGGCCGAGGCCGTGGGCTCCGCAGCGGGCACTCTCTCTAGAGCCCAAGGGCACAGTGCCAGCCCCCTCGACTAAGGCCGGTCCCTGCACCCGCCCAGGACTGCAACCCCAGGAAGGAGCTGAACCCCCCAGCGACAGCGGCTCCTGAGGCTGATCAGAAGGCGGAGTGTGGGGACGGATGGAGCATTCCCAAGGTGCTCCGAGGCGCCGGCTCCTGACCAGAGCCTGCCCTTAAGACACACACCGGAAAGAGCCCTGTGCAGACACTCACTTGTCACCACGAGCCGCATCACAGAGAGGCCCACCGCACCACACAGCGGGAGGCCGCAGAGCAGACGGGACACTCAGCGTTGGCAGGAGCACAAGATGGTCCCACCACTGGAAAAAACAGTCTGGCACTTGCTCAAAAAAACACAAGATGCCCACTCAGCAGTCCCACTCTTAGGTATTTTACTCAAGAAAAATGTGAACATGGGTCCACAGGAAGACTTTTGCGGGTGTTCACAGCACTTTATTTATAACAACACCACGTGGGGGTGGGCACACTGGTGCACTCACACACACAACACTAGAGCCCCAAAAGCAGTGCACTGCATACATGAAACGTGGCTGAAGCCGAAAACAACGGCATGAATGGAGCCACGAGAAGACGGACCTGGGGCTGTCACCCCAGGGCAACCACCTGGCCCGTCTCACTCTTCCAACCCTGGAAAGGTTACAACAGGGCAAAGTGGGAGGTTGGGACAGCTCAGCAGGTTAAGCACTTGCCTTGCAACCATGAGGTCCGGGGATCGAATCCATGTTGCCACTAATGATGTACAACTATGGAGACTGCTCTGGGCCCTCCCTGCTTCTCTCTCACCTTCTCTCACACAATAAAATAAACCTTAAATAAAAAAAAAGAACAGGGCAGAGTAGCCTTTGCACCTCTGCACTGGGCCTGCGCCCCCTGTGCCCCAAAAAGCCATCTGCCAGGCGGACAGGAAGGCAGACGAGACTACGGGCTAAACCCTGAAGACACTGTTCACAATGAGTGTCACTCTCCTGTCACCTGCACCAATAAACACACCTTCCTTCCGTGGATGAGACAGTCCGCTCCCCCTTCTCACCTGTGTCTCCTCAGGACACTGTTGGGCCTCTGCCTGGGTCCCCACGTCCCCTGTAGCTGCTCTTACTGATCTCTGTACCCACTCGTTGCCTCTGACTTTGAAAGACCTTTCATTTTTAGGTGAGCAGATCTTATTATAACTCATCCAATGGCCCAATTAGGATTCCTGCACCTCATGGTACGTATGATTTCAAGAAAAGATGAACACTGAGGTGGAGTTAACGACATGAGCAGTGGAGAGCACGTGGAGCACAGGACGACACAGGCCCGTGTGGGTGTCTGCGCCTCACCTCCAAGTGCACTGGTGGAGGCTGCAGGTGACCCGGGCAGATGAGACACAGCTCAACGCACAGGAGGCCCGAGTGCTGATACACGCGTGGTCACTACACCGCACAGTGCACAGGACAGGCCCGAGTGCTGATACACATATGGTCACTACACCACACAGTGCACAGGACAGGCCCGAGTGCTGATACACGTGTGGTCACTACACCGCACAGTGCACAGGACAGGCCCGAGTGCTGATACATGCGTGGTCACTACACGGCACAATCAGCTTTGATGTCTGAAGATGTTCATGATAAAAGGTGGGGGGAAGAGCTTTAGCTTCAAGTCACAACTTTTACTTACTGTGATTGGTAAGCGGGGCTAATCCTGAAATAGTTGGTTCTTCTACATTCCAGTTCTCTAAATAAAATCCTATGTTTTCCGAAATGAAATAACAGCCCATCCTGTCACGTGTTACCCTGCAGCAGCTACTGAACACTGTTTTCAGCGTCGCTAACGGGTGCTGTTAGGCTGCAGCTTCCCTTACGCTAAGTACTCAGAACAACAAGTTCTATTTGGCCCCAGGAAGGCAGAGAAGTATGACAGCCACCGAAACGCCTCCATTTCTCACAGCACCACTACAAGAGGCGGGTGACGGTGACACTGTGATGGGGGCGGCAGCACTGCCGTTTCAGAGGCCCCAGTGCCTGGCCTGTGAAGCTCCCGGCCACGGTGGGAGGCAGAGGGGGTCTGGAAGGACAGCATCCGGGGGCAGGGGGTCCGTGTAGTGCCCGAGCCTGTCTCTGGGCACCGTTCCCCACTGAAAGGAGCCAGGGCTCCTGGGAGAGACGGCTGACACCGGAGCTGGGCAGAGAAAGGAGAAGCCCTCCCTGGGCGGCGTGCCACGTGAGTAGGTGGCACAAAGCGAGGGGAAGTGGTAAAAGGACCCAGAAGCCAATTGGGGGGTCCTCCGTGTCAACCTGAGACAACTGAAATATCAACATGAAAGGCAGCAGCGGGCACTGAGCTCTAGAATAGCTCATGATTTCATAGCGACGTGAAATAAACCCAGAGAAGGCTGCAGCAAAGGCACAAGAGTGTTCACTTTGCAGCCGTCACAGCAAACAGGGCTAATCAGCACCTACGATGCAAAAACAGCACCTGAAGAATGGTTAAGCATCATACCCCCCTGACAAAGTGCCAGCAGGTACCTCCTGGGCTGAGGAAGAGGGACAGTCACCGAGTGGGTGAATCCTGCCAAACGCACCTGAATCAGAGACCAGACAGGACCCTCCCGAGGGCCCTTCCACAGCGTGGCTCTTTAGACAGATGGCGGAGGGCCTGCTCCAGAGGAACAGGGGCTGAGCGGCATGGGAGCTAAAGGTGCCCTGTGAGCCTGACGGGGACAGGACGGGCACAGAGGGCACCACTGGGACAACTGTGGACAAGGACCACAGGTAAGTCAGGTACTCACGTCTTGTACATCAGAGTAATTGTCCAGATTTGGGTCATTGTGTTCCTGTCATGTAAAAGAAGTTCTTGCTCTCAGGAGACAACCTTGAAGGATTCAGGGGTGGAAGGCCACATCGCAACCTGCTTTCGCACAGCAAAACGGCTACAAGCAGTGGATGCCAGGGTAGCTCAGCGGTTGGGCACCGGCTTCGCAATCGCAAGGTCCAGGGTTCGATTCCCAGCCCCAGCCCATGCAAGCCCCATATACTGAACTGCGGCACCAGTAACTGGTAACCGCCAGGATGGCTCACAGGCAAAGGTTCTCATCTCCCATGCGGGAGGCCCCTGGTTCAGCTTCCGACCCGCATGAGCCCACACCCACCTGTGTGGAATGAAACCATGTCACAACTAATGATGTACAGCTATGGAGACTGCTCTGGGCCCTCCCCACTTCTCTCTCTCTCGCTCGCTCACTCTCTCTATTCTTTTCTCTCACTTTCTCTTAAAAAAATAAAAAGAAGAAGAAGAAAAAGTGGACACAGCAAAGCAGCTGTGGCCAACACCATGGGACCAGGAGCCCACTCAGGAGCTCCTATACTCGTGATTCCTTCAGCTTCTCTGTAGCAGGGCCGCCCGGGACATCTGCACAGCTGCCTAACAGCCACGCCCAGTCCCTCTGGAACTTCTCACTAACCTAAGAGTGGCCACTGGGAGCAGGGACGATGAAGCATGGGATTTTTGTTTTCCCGTGAACTAGAAGAACTAAGCTCCAAAGTGCACACCATAACCTCGCCCACCCCAGGGTGTCTGAGGACCGACCTGTGAGAGTCAACCAAGGGGCATGGGAGGCGAAGGCCGGGAACTGCCCAGCCCTCCCGCTGCGGCCAGGACAGGGCAGGTTTCCAACGCAGGCAGGAGGCCAGCGCGAGACAAGCTCAGGGCCGGGAAGGCCACTGTGTTGCCCCCTGAAAACAATGCCTCGTCTCGCCCAGGAGGAAGGACAACACATAAACCATCCGCTACCACCTAAGAGTCGGGAGTTCTTCTCTTGTCTCATCACAGAACACAGACAACCATGTGCTTAAAGGCACAGAAAGCAAAACACGCCCTGCGTGTCTTGAGCACCCGAACCTCTGAAGTCTCCTGACTGAAAGTCTTTGACTAAAATTCTATTTATCAACCCTTAGAGAACTTTAAGTCTCATTCAATTTGGAAATTAAAAGACAAAAACAAGGAAGAATAAAAAGGTTCTTGGTTCTTCTGGAGGCTACACTAACCCATGACCCACTTTCGAGTTCTTTGCTAAAGTTTCAGGTGAGTCAACTGACTATGTACAAAAGGACACATAGCAGCATGTGGAAAGAGATACGGTTTTTAAATCAGGAAATGAGTAAGAATACTGTTTACGGGACACGTGTCACACCCCGGGCTGAAGGCTGCAGTGGGCTGAGTCCCTCAGCAGCACAGCAAGTCCCTGCTTGGACAGTGTGCCCATACTGTCCACTCCACGAGGGAAGCAAGGGTGGAAGTTCACTTAGACAAGAAGTCCTGGTCACCTTCCTGCTTCAGTGGAGAAGAGCGAGTGAGAGCCGTGCCAAAACCAGGGACCAGGGCACACACAGCAACACTTGTGCCTCCAGCTCAGGAAGGTGGAAGGGAGGCCTGCAGCGCCCCCCAAATCCTGTGGACCCTCCACTGCCCAGGACACCAGGCTGAGGTCCTCCGAGGCGTCGTCTTCCCAGGCGTCCAGATGCAAGCGTGGGGCTGAGTCTGGGCCCTCACAGAAGACTGCACAGTGCGATGAGCACCTATCTCAGGATTTCCAGTGCCTGGTGGGCTCCCAGCACCTCCCCTCCACCAAGGCACCAAGGCAACATCAGAAATTGCTTGGTGTCAGATTGGATGTATTAGAATTCACACACCTGTGTCGGTTAAGTATGTGGCACCTTGGTGGCTGGTAAAACATTACTCTGGGTGTGTCTATGAGGGATCAGAACAGACTGGCATCTGAATGGGCAATCTGAGCAAGGCAGACCCACCTCCCCATGCGGTGGGCATCGCCCCAACCTTGGAGGGGCCCCACAGAACAAGCAAGCAGAGGGGGCAAATCACTCTCCTCTCGATAGAGCTGGGGCTTCCACCGTCTCCTGCCCTGGGACATCGGTGTTCCCGGTCCCCCGGCCTTCGGACTGGGCTGGGACGCACACCATCAGCTCCCTGGCTCTACAGCAGTGGCTTTCCTGGGTCCCAGGCAGCAGCCTCGTCAGCCTCCATAAGCATGGCAGCCGGTCCCTCACAATAGCACTCTTGCTCCACAGCTCTCCTGGTTCTGCTGCCCTGGAGGACCCTGACTACTGTCCTTACAAGGGAGACATACGTTTCACAGTGCTGTCACCCCCGGCAGCATGACAAGTATGGAGCTCTCACACTAAGCACGTTACAGGGGGATGTCAGTGCAGTATCAGCGAGCTCTCTCCAGTGGAAGGCACACAGACAGCAAGGGCCCCTGGGCAGTGAGCACCGTCAGCCCCACACCACCCCTCCCACTGGAAGGTGCTGATGATGCTCAAACCACCCCCCTTTCAGGACGTGGGGTGTATTCACCAGAAAGGTGTGGTCAGGAGCTGAAGCAGATGAGAACAGCTGAGTCAGTGCATGCTGCGTGGCCAGAGGAAGGGCTAGTTTTCACCGAAAATACTGAAGTAACAGTTCTGGTTTAATTCCCAAAGCGTGGAAGGACACACCCACATGCTGCACACAGGGTCTCCAGGGCTTCAGAAGCCAGGGCGGTACCGAAAGCCGAGTGGCCAAACACACTTCAGGGCATTTCCTGACCACGCATGCTAATAACGCAGTCACACACACCCTCAGCCAGAGAGATTCTCATGCTCGTGTATTCTTTTGGCAGATAATCCATTCTGCCATTGGTAAAAAAGAAAAAAAGGGCTCATCCCCAATTTCTGCTTAGATGGAAATTGCAAGTGGCCTGCTGTGTTAACAAACATCACAAACGCATTCAGGTAAGTACATCTGGAAGTGGATTAGAAATTCCGGTGTGTCCTGCACTGGAATAAGCCTTCAGTGACCTCACAAAGAGGAAAGGTGCTGTGAACTACGTGGACAAAGCCTGCGCTAACAGGAGTTAAGGAAAATTCTGGCCCTGCAGGCTGAGCCAGGTCAATTCTACATGGGAAGGTCCTGAAACTGAGATCAAGAGCCCGGCCCGGGCTCTATTCCAATTAGGGGCCGTATGGGAACTGCACGCACAGCAAGGAGCATTTTCAAAAGAAGTCCTTGGGGAAGCCGGGACGGCTCAGTGGGTTGAGCGCTCACTTTGCAGCGCTGGGGACCCAGGGTCGAATCCCGGCCCCGGCCCGTGCAGAACCATATGCTGAACTGGGAGCTCCCCCAGTTCAGTTCTCTCTCTGTCTCTGT
>PVKE010031691.1:0-18896 GCA_004027555.1 Craseonycteris thonglongyai
TTGTAATTAACCTTATTAATTAGCACTGACACGTTTAAGTAAATACGTATACTGTTGTAATTTTTGTCTTAAATGAGTAAAGTATGAATACTGTTTACATATTTAAAACATTCTTGTACCCGCATACACGAAAATTCCTAGGGGCAAATCCTACTTCGCGGTTTTTCAGCTTTCACGGAAGGCTCTGGTCCCCATTAACCACGAAAAACGAGGGATCACTGTACTACATAAAGTGTCATTAGGTTTATAATAGAGAATTATTCAACAAAATGGAGTTCTTTCACTACATATTCTATATTAAAATTTCACATCACACTAAGTCTCTCAGAGTGAAAGAAGTTATTCAATAAAATATGTATCAAACTAAATGCATAAGATGATATATATAATACCCATGTTTCTTATGCTAAATGATCTGCTCTTCATAATTTAATTAGTATTAGAATGTATCAATTGTAAATACATTTAGTTTGCTGATAACACAAACTTGAAGAAGCATTGGACCAAAAAACAAGCAGCTAGTGAAATGTAAAAGAACTGTGATCTTGTCTGAGATGCAACTGCTGGCACAAGATATTACAAATGCTCGAGACTTGTTAATATAAATGCTGTTAGCACATACACAAAATTTGAGGTCCTTTTAAATTTTGAGGGGAAAAATGGATTTGAGGCCACTCAACTTTTAGACAGAGAAGAGAAGGGGAAAATGGAGGGAACTTTTGTATATACCAGTTACAGAAACCTGATTTCTCTTTGGATTGGATTCACGGAGGTGACTATGTTGCCTGAGAAGTTGTCATGTATTCAAAATTTATACAAATGTTATTTATCCAGAAGTATAACAACAACAAATTTAAAAGAAATTTAATAACCCCAAAGCATTAAGGTGATTCCAAACTGTATGTCTGTTATCAAAGTCTTCTACTCTATTTCCATATTAGCATTGTAAAAATTAGTATTCAGAGACTAGAATACTTCAGGAATGCCATGAATAGCTTATTGTTCTATAAAATTACAGAGAATAATGAAGCATTAGCAATGGTAAAGGCTGATGCTTCATGCTAGTATGTTTGGATAAAGTGACATGCAAGTGACTAGATATAAAGGAATCTTAAGAAGAAAAGCACTAGACCTCTTCACAAACAGTAGGCACTTCTTAAAAAAGTTTTCATTTTCATTAATTATCACTCAATAAGATTATTTTTCCAAATATTTATATTTATCAACTAATCTGATTATAGCCATTGTTTTTATATTGTTTTCTTTAAAAATCATGATGTATACATATTTGGCATTTTATACTTTTTCTTCTTTGTGTTATATCTTTTATTTATTTATTTATTTATTTATTTATTTATTTATTTTTGACACAGAGAGAGAGAGAGAGAGAGAGAGAGATACAGAGACAGAGAGAGAACTGAACTGGGGGAGCTCCCAGTTCAGCACATGGGTCCGCACGGGCCGGGGCTGGGATTCGATCCCCGGTCCCCGGCGCTACAAAGTGAGCAAGCACTTAACCCACTGAGCCATCCCGGCTTCCCCCTGTGTTATATCTTAGTTAACAAAATCATTCAGATTCCCCTCCCCACCTCTCCTGCTAACTGTTGGAAAGTGAAGAGTTTGCTTTCTTACGCATTTGGGAGCAAGCCCAATTTACTATTAGCCTTTTCTGTAGGTCCTAAATAAAAAAAAAAAAAATTGTATAAAGAATATTATCAAACTGGATAAAAAGAAATCCTCTTGAAAGATTCCATTTTCAAATACTATGAACTCAACATAATAGAATATGTGAATAGTTGATTTCATCAGCAACAAATATAATTTGAGTGGTGATTGAATATCAGGTCCTCTGATGGCATGAATATGAAAATAAATTAAGTGCAAAGTACAGTCTACATTTTCAGTGCAAGCACAGTTAGAGAGTGTGACTGAAAAATAAATCCATAAAACAGACCATTAATATTCAACATGCTAGGTGATAGAGTAGTTATCAACAAAATACTAAGAAAAATACCTCAGGATACTATTCATGAGGAAGTTGAGAATGGAACTCTAGTAAAAGTGATATTACAAAAGAGCTATGAAAGGTAAGCCAGAGTTCCTCAGAGAGAAAAAAATACTAAGGAAAAAAATAATTCCAGAAAGAGAGACTAGAGTTACACACACATACACAGTGTCTCACACACAGTACAGAAATATAAATTGATTTTTTAAAAGAGTCTCAGGAGTACTAAAGATGTGGGCCTCTTAGAGGCTCAAATCTTAATCTCTAAGAGATTTCCAAATGTACAGGGAGTTTGAACCAGCGTGTTTATGATGACAGAGACTCTAAGAAGGATTTTTTTAAAGCAGGGGGATTTTAGTGAATAAAATTTTGTATTTCTATCCATTTTCTCAGACCCATAAAGATCTCATTTACTGAACTGAGGTATTTTGTGAGACACTTTTTTCTCTTATTGTTTTATTAATTCATAACTTAATAGGGACTGGTTATAGCTTAAGAGCAAATTGTGGTTTTAATTTTATTCAATTTGCTTTTGATTCAGAGATACAGCAAAGGCAAGATTATATTGAAGAATTAAAAGATAAAAGTTTAATAAGTTTTAGTCAATGAGAACTTCTATTGAAGTTTTAACTCTATTAAAATTAGTAAAAGCTTCCAATTCTGAAATATACGTAAGTACCAAAGAAAACCATAAGTCTGAAAGTGAAAGTCAATTGTGATAAAAAAAGATGTGGCATTGTAATTAAATTAGTTAAGTTTTTATTCTCTGGGATATCCTGTGGCTTCCAAAGTCTGGTTATAAAAACTATTATAGTACTTATGATTGCTTCTGATCAAGAAACTGGGCATGTTTCACAGACTGTATATCTAAAAGAAGCTAGGTTATCTCTTGAATTTTAGACATACACATAAAAACTTAATATGCACAACATTTGTTATTCTTTTATTAAAGGACACAGGTGTGGATGACTATAATGGAGCAGTTGGAACACAATTTGAAAAATCAGATAATTAAAATACCAACATTTTATTTTATTTTTTAAAGATTTATTTTTATTGTTTTTGACCGAGAGAGTGACAAAGAGAAGGAAAAGGGCCCAGAGCAGTCTCCATTATTGCATGTTGTTGGTTTTCTGCATAGTTTCATTCTACAGGTGGGTGTGGGGCTGCACAGGGCAGGAACTGTGCTGGGGGGCTCCTGCATGGAGCTCACCCTGGTGAGAAATGAACTGGGGGCACACCTCAATTCAACATATGGGTTTGCATGGGCCAGGGCTGGGATTCGATCCTTGGACCCCTAAGCTGCAAGATGAGCACTCAACTCACTGAGCCATCTCAGCATCCCCATAAAATGCCAACATTTTAGACACAATTTGCATTAAAATTATAGTTGCATCTAGTTACCTAAAAAGGGAAGGACACAAGTAAAAGTTTGATGATGATTATAATCATATTAAAATATATTTTGGGGAAGCCGGGATGGCTCAGTGGGTTGGGCACTCACTTTGCAGCGCCGGGGACCGAGGATCGAATCCCGGCCCCAGCCCGTGCGGAATCATATGCTGAGTTGGGAGCTCCCCTAGTTCAGGTCTCTCTCTGTCTCTGTATCTCTCTCTCTCTCTCTCCTCTGTCAAAATAAATAAATTAAAAAAATATATATTTTAAAAAATAAAGTTTAAAATATATATATATATATTTTATCTTTTTATAGAAAATCATAAATACATTTAAAAGAAGAGCATGACATTTTAAGAAAACGGTTTTTCAACATAATCCTTCTTAACAAAAAATAAAAATAAATAAAAATAAAAAACCTAAAACAATATTAATAACTAGGCTCCTGCTTAACTAACCTGCTGAATAAATGAGATAAAATATATTATATAACTCAAAATTAATAATATTTTTTATCTAATTAAATTCACCTTATATAAATATACAAATTACGTAAACATGATATTATTAGTGTGGTTAATTCATATAATTTACTATTTTGAAAAGTAGCATTTATTATAATACATTTATTTTAAAATTTACAGTTAATTTTAGTATTTTTATTATATTATTTTTTAAAATAACAAATTTATAATGAACACAAAATGAGCAGTGTGGGTATGGAATATGCTCAACCAAAAGATGGAAAATGTAAGATGAGAATGCTTATTAAATTTAAGCTTCCAGGCTTCCACTTATTCAAATACTCTCTGTAACATTAATTACAAGAAGTCAACTCTTTACTCTTTAAGACAGTTAAACAGGTCAAAGACAAAATCTATAAATGAAAACATTAGCTTAGTAAATCTTGAATATATTAATCTAAAACAGTTAACATAAATAAAACTTCCTTTTTGCTTTACAACTTTCTTCTACCAAACAAACTTTTTAGTATCTAGCTAACAAAACAAAACAAAACAAAAATTTAAATTTCCTTTTCATGAACGCAAAGTTATTCAATTCCTTTTAAATATTGACCTCTCTTCATGAATGTAAATTTTTTAAGTCAAAGGTATAAATAAACAAATTAAAAACTGGGATGTTTATGCCCATTGTTTATCCACAGAACATTTTTTGAGAAATATACTTTTTCTAAGGCATTTTCCCAAACCATCTTATGTAAACCTTCTAACCACCCTGTGAGGTTAGGTACTGTTGCTGGAGAGCAAGTTCTTGGTGTCATCATATAAAAGAACTCAAGGACACACTGAATAAGCCAAACAAGTAGTGGATTTATTGGGGGAGGGGGGGAGAGAATTACCCATATTACACTCTCAAAATGACATGAGTGTAGACAGGCCCAAAAAGAGAGCAACTGGTAGAAAAACAACGATACTTAGGGTTTTATTAGAAGGAGGGTGCAAAATATTTGAGTTTTAAGAGTGGCATTAAAGGTGTGCCAAGGCAGGTCCTCCTGGACTACTCCTTCCCATCAGGAGGTAAGATTCTTTTGTCCTTACTTGTGGTCTTCTCAGAACTGTCCTGACTACACAGGGGGTGGAGATTTTTTCCTGCCTGCAATGTTAATATCACAGTCTATTATAATTAGCTAAAGTTCCCTTTGAGGGGCAACATAGCAACCTGGGTCACCAAACTTGTTCTGACTAGTCTGGTAGCTGCACCTTTTCTTAAGAATGACCTTACCTACTTTTTCTTTAGTCTCCCCTCACATCCTCTTTCCTTTCCTCCTTCACTCTCTACTTAGCCCTATTCTCTCTGCCTAATGTAACAGTACAGGCTATTACTCATTCTACTTAAAAAATCAGAAACTAAAACTTTTTGAGATTTGATAAAAATGCCAAGGACAAGTGGACTTGTAAATGATAGAAAAATAGGATCAAAAGAAGTTTGTTTATACTTTTTTCTTCTTTTAAGCACCAACCTGGCATTGCAAAAAAATTAAAAAATAAAAATCTTGCCCTAGGGAACAATTTTGGACTAAGTACAAAGCATTGTACTAGAATTTTAAAAACTGCACATTTTTTCTGTAGGATGGACTTATTTTTTTATTGTTGTGTAGAAGACTCTCATAAATCATTTATATTTGAAATGTTGATTTAACATCATAATCACTTTTCTGCCCCCAAGAAACTTATTCATAAATAAGTTCATTCATCTTTGTTTAGTTATGTTTTTATAGGTTAAATGACTGCTTTTATTTGACAAATTGAGCATCTCAGAATTTACTATTGGGTCTTGGTTTTAATGGTGTAATTTCATTGCAGTTCTTTCAGTGCTCATATAAAAGATGAACAGTTTTGATGTTTGAAATAAAGTTGAAAAGTTAAAAGGTTGTTGATATGTTCACGTAAGACATTTAGTAAATAAATATAGTTCTTAAAGTGTACTATTATATTTCTTTAAACTTTTCTCTATAAAAATATTGTTTAGTATATAAATTCTAGTTGGAAATCACAATTAGTTTTTACATATCATATAATATAATATTGTCCCTATTTCAATTGTCTTAAATCAATATTCATGGTTTAAAATTGATGAAAATTTGCTGTGAACTAAATTTAGCAAGAAATAAATAAGAATGCCAATTTTTATATAAATATATCAAAATGACCAATAATGCTAAACTTAACCTAATGTGGCTTAAATCCATATGATGAATTAAATAAATATCTCATTAGGCATCATAAGTTTAAGTCACATTTAATTAAAGCTGTGCTTAGACATATATCTAGGACTAAAAGTGAATGAGGATAGTGACTATGAATTTATAGAATGCAATTCCATAGCCCCTTATTTCTCCATCAATATTAAGTGGTCAAATAAGCTTAGTAAATAATGTAAATAAAAATTCTTCCATGATGATCATGATGACATAAGCATATTAGGGATTCTGGAAATTCTTAATGCATTCATATATATATATATATATATATATATTTATTTTTTCTGTTTAACTGTATTCAACCCAAAATTATTTCACTATGAAATTTTTCTTAAATCACATTCTTAAATTCATATCAATATTTTGTGTAAAAACCAATTTTTTAAAGTTGCTATGGAATATATATTGATTATCAATAGTAATAAACCATTCACGTAATTAATAAGCATTTATTATATGGGAGCTGTCCAGAAAGTATCCAGCCATGTGACTGTTCTTGTTATATTAACAATGGTTGATTTTTTTCCAAACAGACCTCATATGCCAAGATAATGTGTTCAATACTTTAAATAGATTTTCTCATACAACACACCTGATAATCCTGAGAGAATTTATTGCCATTATGATTTTTTTTTTTTTTTTTATCTTTTCACATTTATAGAGAGAAATTATCTTTTTGTCTTCAGTGCATAGTTATTTCTATTTTACTTTTTTGACAGATAGAGAGAGAGACAGAGACAGAGACAGTTAGAGAACCAAACCGTGGGAACTCCCCAGTTCAGCACGTGGGTCCTGCCTGGGCCGGAGCCGGGATTCGATCCCCGGTCCTCATGGCCTCAAAGCGAGCGCTCAACCCGCTGAGCCGTCCCGGCTTTCCCCCGCCATTATGATTTTTAAAGGGAAAAAACTAAGCCTATGTGAATTAAAGTGACAGGACCAAAGTCACAGTTATCTGGGAAGATCAGCCTCTGATTAACTTGAAGGGAAAATTTATATATATTTATTTATAATTTTAAGCATTTTAGAAACTATTGTGTATGCCTAGAGCTGACATAGTATTAAAAAATCACCAAGAAGGAGACATTCTCAGTTTAAAAAAAAAAAAAAAAAAAAAAAAAGATTATAAAGATTGATCAGTAGTGTTATAGCAAACATTGCTTTGAAAATGCCAGCTCAGATCTGTATTTCAATGATTTAGAATGATAAATTCTTAATCATAGTCTAAATATAGTACTAATAAATATATTTCTTCATCTTTAGAGTATAAATCATATTGGCAAAAGATAATCTTCTTTATAACTATTGCTTTAAATGCTTATGCAAATGTGTTTATAATTTCTTCATAATGTCTATTATTTATCTTTTTTCTTTTAACATTTTCCTTGTAAATGTTCTACTTATAATTCATATTGTAATGATAATGATATATACTCCATATACAGTCTTCATGTCTTCATTTCTCATTACACTTTATGTAGATTAAAGTTTTAAAAGAAGCACATCTTGAATAGATATTTTCCATTGTAGTTGTGTTCAGAATGATCACGCTATTTAGAACTAAGAATGCTAGGGGTCATGCTGACTGATTCTTTTTGGAGAGTGAGAAGGAGATAATTTAAGTTAAAAATTTAAGACACAGAAAAAGAATGTTGTAGGTTCAAAACTAGATTAAGGGGAAGTGGGATGGCTTAGTGGGTTAAGCGTTCACTTCGTAGCACTGGGGACCGAGGATCGAATTCCGCCCCGGCCCACGCGGACCCATATGCTAAGGTAACCAGACGTCCCGCTTTTGGCGGGACAGTTCCAATTTTTAACAATTTGTCCCGCGTCCCGCGGCATTTTAAAAACGTCCCGATTTTGGAAAGAATGCACGACAAGCTAGGGAACGGCGGGAAATAGACCAAATTTTTAATCAAGAACCCTCTCCCCCGCGGTCAATGGTGTCCTGCTTTACCAATGTTAAAATCTGGTCACCTTACCATATGCTGAACTGGGGAGTTCTCCCAGTTCAGTTCTCTCTCTGTCTCTGTATCTCTCTCTCTCTCTCTCTCTCTGTCAAAACCAATAAAAAATATATATATAAAAACAAAAAACTAGATTAAAGTACATTCCACTCAGTCATTGTGATCTTTCTTTTATGCAATATATATTCCATCTTTAGAATTTGTCTGTCCTACCTTGTCACCAATTATATTGTAATAGTCCTAGAGGGGAAAGAAAAATGGCCCTAATAAATATATACAATGTATGCAATAAACAAATATAACAAATATCTACAAGTACTAATGTAGAATGTGCCCATAATTAGTAAAAAAAACTAATTCATATATGAAGGAATGGTAATTTTACTTTCAGTTATATACACAGGAACATATTTAGTGTCTCAAAAGAGATTTTTAAGTAGACATTTATAAAAATATTTTATACCTCATGTAAGGTATGCAGGATTTTGAAATGGTTTCAAAGTGAATATTAAAATAAATATAAATAAGAAATAAAATCATACCTATAATTTTTCTCTTATACTCATTGCATTTATTTTACCAATAAAACAATGTTCATTATTATGCAGATAAGAAGAGCTGTCCCTAAGGGAATCTCTTTGGCATAAAATATTTCACATTCTTTTAGAACATCTTTGGAGTTACTTGATTAAAATAATTTATACTAATATATTAAATTTATGTATCTCTCTATAATATCATAGTCATCAAAACGTTTTTCAGTTGGATTATATCATAGCTTTTGAAAACTCTTTTACATATTAAAAGTAATTCTTAGAGAATACTCAATTTCATACACAGTATTTATGTTATCTCTACAACTTCCAAGTAGGAAAGTCATTTTTTCCCATTGTTAGCCCCTTTCCCTTTAGTTTTATTTTTCATAGCTATCACTATATTTTATATATCTAATAACACACACTATATAACATAATGATTTGCAAATTTCAAGGGGATTTGCCCCACAGGAGACGTTTGATAGTTCCTAGAAACATTCTATGGTTGTCATAATTGGGGGTCACAACTGACATCTAGTGAGTAGAAGCCAGGAGTTCTGGAAAATATCCTACAATGTGCAGAGCAGCCCCCTCAAAACAACAGAAAACAACTTAGTTCAAAATGTCAGAAAAGCCAAGGTTAAGTAACTCTTGCAAATGCTAGGATGGCTTAACATGTTGAACACTTGCCATGCAGCTCCAGGGTCTGAGAATCAAATCCCAGCCCCAGCTCATGTGGACCCATGTGCTGAACTGGGATGAGCTTCCCATGTGGGAGGCCCCTGGTTCAGCGCCCAGCTTGTGCAGCTCTGAGCTGACCTGTATGGAATGAAACTATGATGAAAACAGATGATATCCAACTATGGAGACTGTTCTGGGCCCTCCCCCTTCTCTCTCTGTCTCTCTGTTCTCTCTCTTCCTGTCAAAAATAATAATATAAATCTTAAAAAAAAATGCTTATGTAACATAGTCAACTTTTGTTTATTGATTTATATTGATAAAATGTGTTAAAAATGGGTATAATATTTTAAATCACAAGTTCTTATGGAAACTTTTGAATAAAACCCATTCAATAATAATGACCCTGAAAGAAGCAGGGAAAGATATTGGAGGGGAGGGGCAGGGATGGGGCATACCACACGTACTTGGTTGAACTCTTACCCTCAGTGACAAGCACAGCTTTTTTTGGTCAGGGCTCTCTAGGACAGTTGGCCTAGTTTCAGCATAATTGCTTTTCAAACACTAAAACTTGAGACACAGCATTGAGTCCAGGATTTAACATTTAATAGCAAAAATTTACCTGAATACTTTTATTCAATATCTTTTAAAAGTACCAAGATAATAGGAATTGCTAAAATGTATGGAATGAAAAAGAAATTAACCAAAATGAGTATAAAAATTCATGTAAAAGGCCAATGGGTATGGATACCAAAGACACTTATCTTCTAAAAAACACATTTCTTGTCAGTTCTTCTGTCTTTGAATGTTTAAAAGATTGTATTTTTCTAAAATGCATATCTAATTCAATGCACTCCAAGGGGAAGCTGGGATGGCTCAGTGGGTTAGGCACTCACTTTGCAGCGCCAGGGACCAGGGATCGAATCCCGGCCCCGGCCCGTGCGGAACCATATGCTGAGCTGGGAGCTCCCCCAGTTCAGTTCTCTCTCTGTCTCTGTATCTCTCTATCTCTCTCTCTCTCTGTCAAAAATAAATAAATAAATAAATAAATATATAATTCAATGCACTCCAAAAAGGTAGACCATGTAAACACATTAGCTACATAAATAATTCTGAAACAAGTTCAATTTATGCCAAGATATTATTACATAATTAATTAGTATGGGAAACTAAAAGAGCCTAATCTTTCACTTTATTTTCAAAAAAGGGGGCTAAATATGCCCTTATCAAAATATAATGTAATCTATCACCGTATAGAGTATATTCTGAAAAATAAACTGAAGCTCTTTTTTTTAAAAAAACATGCTTATTATTTATATTATTTTATTTAAGCATCATATTATAAATACAAATACACAGCTATAATTAATATATAAGTCTAATTTTAGTAAGTTATTCCAAGAAATTGGTAGTTCATTAAGCAATTCTAAATAAACTAAAATAGAAATGCTATTTTTAAAAGAAGAACAATTAAGATGAGATTTATATTTGCTTAAAATTCTCCCAGGTTCAGTGTATCTGACACTGAGCTGTATCTTTTTTTTAGCTATAGTCATAAGACATTGCTGGGCACTCTGACCTCTTCATTTATATGCTATGTCCTTTTGCACTCATCATTTCCTTTTTCTAAACCAAAATTTTATTTTTCATCCTGAAATAAGAATGAAAGTCTACCTGCCTTTCTTATTTCTAATAAGAGACTATCTGACAATGCATGTGAATTCATTGTATAAACCTTAGTGCATAATAGGAAAGTTCAAGTTTTGTATCTTTCAGTATAAATTGAACATATGTGCATTTCTTTTAAAAATTAATTTATTTTAGATTTTCTCTCCCTGTATGAAAACTTGTAAGTGTGGCATATAAGCTTCAAGGTGGTCCCTATGAACCTCACTTCCTGGTACTTGTGATTTTGTGTGATTGTCTCTGCTTGAGGTAGGTGGGACCTGTGACTTGTTTATAACTGATGGGGTGGAGCAAAGAAGATGATTTATAGGTACATGATTGCATATACATGATTACATAAGAGCAAAGTGTCCATTTTACTAGAGTCTCTTTCTTCGCCACTGGCTTTGAAGAAGTAAGCTGACATGAATGGCACAACTGCAAGAAAATAAATCCTGCTCTCTGAAATCTAAAAAGCAGGTTGTTCTCTGGCCATACTTCAGATGAGAACCCAGAACTGGCCAACCGTTGACTACAGTCTTGTGATACTTCAAGCAGAAGACCCCAGTAATTCATATCCAGATTCCTGACTACATAGAAGTCATAAGATAATAAATGTGTATGTTTTTAATCTGCCAAGGCTGCAGTAACTTTTTATGCAACATAGAAAACTAATACAATAAATAATATTTGTTTCTGGGTAAAAAATTATTGGCCTGTTTTAATTTTCTCTTATTTTGTCTCAGAATATGACTCTCCTTCAAGTGACTGATTTGGTCTTCAACTTGCAAGTCCTCTTTACACTCAATTCACATGAAGCATCTGTCCATGTGCTACTTCAAGATCAGAGAAAGGACTACCAGTGCTACTGTAACAGGCTTTCCTTAAATAACATGCATAATCATGTAAAGTTGAACAACTATCTTACTTCTTTTTAACTTCAGATATTTAAAAACCTATGAGGGAAGCAGGGATGGCTCAGTGGGTTAAGCACTCACTTTGCAGGGCTAGGGACCCAGCATCGAATCCTGGCCCCGGTCCATGCAGACCCATGTGCTGAACTGGGGAGTGCCCCCAGTTCAGTTCTCTCTCTCTCTCTCTCTCTCTCGTCAAAAACAATATTAATAATTTAAAAACTATGATATGCATAAAGTTGTCCAAAAAGAAGGTATATAATATTTAGTACTTCATAAAATTTTCTGAACTAGTAAGCTTCTTTAATTACCTATAAATAACTCATGAGGCACTGTGCTGCTTAGAATAGTTTTAAAAATAGTATATGAGTTCAGACTTTTTGTTTGTGGTTATATTAAAGCAAGTGATGAAAGTGTGAAATCTTCAATGACATTTATTTTTTACCTAGAGAGCATTTGTAAGTCATCTGTAAATGAGAAAAATCAGACTAATATTTATTGAAATTCTGTGAACCAGACACTGTGCTAGACTAATTAAACATATCACTAATCATTTCCTTCTCACTGCAATATTGTAAGGAGCTACTCCAACTTTATCAACTTTAGACTTTGAGGATCAGTGGGAGTGAGAAACTTGACAAGGTTTAGACTCATGCTCAACTAATCCTGGATCCTACCTAGTTTCATATTCTTCTCATCACATAATTATTTCTACATTACTAAGAAAACAGCATTATGTCTGTGAAGCAGAGCAGTTTATCAAGAAATTATATATATAGTGAGTGCTTAGTCCTACTAGGCAAATAAATATTGTTTCATTTATATAATTAAATAATAGAGAAATTTACTAAAATCCATAACATAATTTCAGTTAACTATCAATATTCCCTCAATGCCTCTTGAGCAATGAGAAATTGCTTATTGATAGTTATAATTTTTGCCTTATGCATTACTTAACTAGGTTTTTATGTATCTGTATATTAAAGTTTGGTTCTATAGTTAAAAGAAAATTGACAAATAGATATTAAGAGAACATATCTAAATTCATACCTGTCCTGTTCAGATATAAACAGATGGATAGAATAACTCCATGTAGCACATATCTGGCTCAAATTGTTGGGAGAAAAAAATTTCATGTGCCTTCTAGATTCCTTTAGCTGGTGTAATAATCAAATTGACAGATTATCAGGGGAAAAACAAAGGTTATGTACACATACATCTTCTGTCTACCTAGAAAAAATGAATAACTTGCTAAAATGGCCAAAGCCATAACTTTTAATACTACCATTAGTTAAAGACAAAAGTCAGTAGGGAAAAAGTCAGTTTTGGGAAGTTAAGTCCCAACCTTCTAAGCTGCTAGTGAAGGTAGGCCTGGTACAATAAAAGACACACCCTTACAAATGGATTTTTTCCTTACAAAAGTAAATGTCCTTTTACAATGGTTAACTTCTACATGGTTTTCAGTTTCTCTCATGTCTACTGTTTCTTAAAATTAACCAGCTTACAATAATCACAATTCCAAAAGGGAATATTTAAGGGTAGCAAACATGGCTCCCCTTCATATGCACGCTTAGTAATATCCCTATCATAGAGAAGACTCATCTTTTTTTCCAGGAACTTTACCTAAGAATACCCATCCTAAATTCAAAGATTTAGTAAATCTGGGGTACTAGTGTTAGGTAGTAAGGTAGACATGAGCAACAAGAGGGGCAAGAGGTAATATGATTAGTGGTGTATCATACCACCCATGTCCACTCTCCAGGGACTGCCTGGGCCCAGACACTAGAAATGAATCTTTCTGTCAAAATCTCTCAGGGAAAGGGATATAAGATCCCAACCAGAATTGACTAGTTTTTGGTGCTTGTGTAAACCACCAGGCCTTGTTCTTTGCCTGACCCTCAGATTCACTGTAATAAAATTATGATGAAAAAGTCATAAAGTCTTGGCCCCACCATGGGTTTTTCTGTATGCATTCTGGGTGAGTACATGCACAATAAGAAGACAGTTATATAACCTACACATCCCAATCAAATGACACTAAGTCTGTACATCAGATGTCCTGAGTCCATATGTCACATTTAGGGCTGATTTAATGCCAGCAATACAACTCAAACCCCCCAGCCTATCAGGGCCTTTTACCTCTCTTGGCCCATTTCTCTCTTAAAACATAGTTCAATAAAGTTTTACTTCGCTTTTCTTTGTCTTGCTGAACTGAAATTCATCACTGCAGTCAGCAAAAAGAACAAGGGCTTCTCAGGGCCTCCTCCAACTTCCCACTCCTGTGATAACAGTCAGCAACACTAGCATTAAACTTCGGTTTAAATGCAAAATATTTAAAACTATTTTAAGAACAAAATCCTATTATAATTAGCCTATTAATTTTGAAAATGTAATGAGTTGAAGAGAACTGAAAGCAAATCTCAAAGTAAACATCTGTTAATTTCTCTTCTGACTTTAGATTACAATGTTTGAGACAAGAGACTTCCACAAATACAGACACAAAGGGCTATCATTTCTTCTCACTGATCATGAGCTGTGTCAAGATAAGCTTGGAAAGCTGTTTTAATCCTTACCATTAATATAACATTTAGAATATCATTAGTATAAGATAGCTCACCCATTTCAAACCTTGGAGTAAAAGAATTTTCGATTTATTGATTAGTCTCTTTTCTTATCTTAAGAGAAAATGTGTCCCTTAATGTTTTGTTTTTTGTTTTCAATGACAGTGGATGAGTAATTGTCTTTATTGTAGCACTAACTTTTAGTCCTTGGAAATGAAAATCTTTAGATGAATGAGATTTCATGATGAACTCTTAGCCAACTATTAAACCTCATTTCCATTACAGAAGTCTATTAACAAAAGTTTATTTTATTCAAAGTTCTCTTACATTGGATGATTTTTGTTAGATTCTTGAAAAAATATCTCCTAAAGATGTTGAAGTTGTAATCTGTTCTTGAAAAATAAAACAAACAAATATTTATGTAACTTTCTTGGGTTTTAACAGTATGCTTTAAAAATTTATTCCCTAGGGGAAGCCAGGATGGCTCAGTGGGTTAAGCGCTCACTTTGCAGCACCAGGGACCAAGAATTGAATCCCAGCTCTGGCCCGTGCAGAACCATATGCTGAACTGGGAGCTCTCCCAGTTCAGTTCTCTCTCTGTCTCTATATATCTCTCTCTCTGTCAAAAATAAATAAATAAGATATTAAAAATATATAAATAAATAAAGATTTATTCTCTTTCTAAAAAAACAAAAGTAAAAACAAATTAAGAAACTTTGCTTTAGACAGTGTTGTATGTTTGTACATGAATCTCCTCTAAGTACATATAAAGAATAAAAAAAATTTGAAAATAATAAAGTAAACAACATATCTGGGTTCAAAAATGTCAAAGATCCTTTGGCCTTGTTACAGCAAAAACTGCATTGATCAAAGTTTAACATTCGAGGAAAATATTGAGACAAGAGAGGAGAGAAATCAGAATATAGTCTGAATTCAACTGTACTAAGACTAAGAGCTTTCTAAAAGATGACTGAATGGTACATTCTGGGCCATCTGTGTTTGCTAATTGTCCTTAAACAAAACAACAACAAAAAAAGTAAAATTTCCTGTGTCTTAATGACAAAGAGGTAGTTTTACAACATGGAGCTCCAAGTCTATCAAAGTCAGGCTTCCACTCTCCCACAGACTAGAATATAAGGGTTGCTTTGTTCCTTGATGATTTTTAAAGGGCTAGCTTCCAGTTTCTAGGACAAGATAGTCCTGAATTGTAAAACTGGCAAGTGGCTTTTTTAAATGTTTACATTTCAAAGAGACACATATATACTTACAAAGAAGTTATCTAAAGCACATGCTCTGACAAAAGGGAGTAAGGGCCCTTTACAGCAATGGTGTCTGGAGATTCTGTAAGGACCAAAGTAAGAGAAAGGTCAGGACCTAGAGGCAGAAAAAAGACTGATGTTTAATCAACTAAATAAAACATGTGGGGAAAGATAGAAACTTCTCTCTACCTTCAGAATTCTTCTGGCTGGTCTCATAATCAAATAGACACGAGACAGATTATGGAAAAAAAACAAATAAACAAACAATACATACATATGTATGGGAACCCAACATACATAAGAGTCAAAGCCCCACATGCACAAGAAGTTCAGAGACAGAAAAAGGAAATGGGTATAAGATATTTTGAGCTAGGGATTGTTAGGGCTGAAGGGTAAGATGGTGGGAGGAGGAAAAAAAATTAACAGGAGGACAAAGTGGAAGCCCCAGGTGCCTACCTAAAGAGACTTTCTATTGCTGAATCCTATGTGTGTGTGTCGAGGGTGGGGGGAGACTTTCTGCCCTACCCTGAGGTAATTGGGACTTGGGACCAAATTATCCACTAAATACACGCAATCTAGATGCTGGTACTTTTCTGATACACCTCCCCCACTCCCCTTTCTGGTTCTTCTGATACACATGCATAAAATCGCTCTCCCAACCCCCAGAAGTTGCTGATGCCATCTTTCCCTCTTTCAATGTCAGCCCGGCCATTTTTCAGTTGTTTCTAATAAACTCTGTCACTACACCAGAACTTCATGTGATCTCTCTTCAGTGAATCTTACAGGAATGAGGTAAGGTGCTTCAGTGGAAAGGGGCCTTCAATCTTTGCAAGATAATAAGAAAAACAGATATTTTGTAAACAGAAAGTTGTCCTGCCCTGGAGATAGGTCAAAAGAAGATATTTTTAATAATTTGTTATTAATCGCAAAGCCTCTAATTCAAGTTTTAGGTATTTAAGGGAGGAGCAGAAGTTTCTCTTGAGGCCACAGATAAAGTTTCTGGTAGCTCAAAGTAATCCTCATACTACAGAGGCACATCTTGAAATTCTATTAATAGTTCTTAACTCCCATACTTTGTCTTACTTAGTTTAAACATGGAAAAGTGAGTGTTCTTGAATTCTAGGCCAAATGAGTCCAGATTTTAGTGACTATCAGAAGTGTGGCTTCTGAAGGAAAATGGGGCTAAAACAAGAGTTTCATGTGGAGTGAGTTGAGGCAGCATCACTGCTTTATGAGTCCGTAATTTAGCTCCCTTCATATAATCTGAGGTGAAATACAATGTAGTCAATTTTTTGTTATCACTATTTCTGGGTCTAAAATAACTAAAAATATAGATGTAGAATTAAAACTAAAAGTGAAGAAAGCTACTCATAATTTTTCTGACTGACTTAGATCTGCAATCTTCCTAAGACCACCCTGGGTTAGAAATCTTGACTAGCCATTATAAGACCACATTCTGAATAGAGAATAAAGGACTTAGAGGAGTAAAACTAAAAAGTAAACAAGGAAAGAAAAAGAGCCCTGAAAGGGAAAAAATGACAGGAAAAACAATCCTGTTCATAGTGTCTTGGATAATATGATATTATAAAGAGAAGAACACCAATTAAATTAAATACAGTAGTCCCTCTTCATCTATAGTTTTGCTTTTCAGTCTCAGTTACCTGTGGTCAACATATGTCCCAAAATATTAAATAAATCTTAAATTAACAGTTCACAACTTTTCATTTGCATACTGTTCAGAATAGCATAAAAATCTTGTGCCATTGCACTCTGTCTTTCTTAGTACATGAATCATCCTTTTTCAGCATATCCATGCTATATGTACAGTACAATAAAATATTATGAGACAGACAACATCCACATAACTTCTATTACAATATATTATTATGTGTTATAATTTATTATTTTTGTTACTGTTGCTATAAGCTTTTTCTGTGACTAATGTATAAATTAAATTTTATAATATGTATGTATACATAGAAAAAATAGTATATGTATAATTTGTTATTTGAAGTTTCAGGCATTCACTGGGAGTCCCAGAACATATCCCCTGTGGATAGAGAGGAACTACTGTAGAGCTCCTCAAAACATTTGCATATCAACCAAAAAATTAGGATTGAGAATGCTCTACAGATGAGTTGGATTTAGAAATGTAAATAGGGTAGATAAAAAGGCCTCAAGGAGAATGAAACATTTGAGCAAAGACATAAAGTAGGTTGAAAAGACAGTCCTACACATATCAGAGTTTGGGGAGGGAAGGAGCACAAGGCAGAAGAAAAACCACCTGTAAGAATTCAAAGAACAGCAGAGATTATTGTGGGGATTAGGAAGAAATGTGACCACAGATATAATAACAGCCCACTTAGTGTTGAATTTATAAGGATTTTAACTTATGAAAAGTCTTGAACACAGGTGTTTCATGATCTGACATATAAGAACAGGATAATTCAAACTGCTGTGTTGAGTCTATGTGGAAGTCAAACAAAAACAAGTGGGATGGTGGAGGTGCAACTTCATTAATCTACATGAGCAATGATGGTGACTTGAACCAGAGTATTGCTTATAATGTGTGACCGTGGTTTTATATCATTTATATAGAGTGAACAGCTATACTATTTACCACCTACATATCTACAACCTATACCCTTTCCATATACTTAGAACCCATATGTTTCCCAACTATGTCAATATTTCATTCAGTTCCTATAAATAACCAAAGCTCTTTATGATGATTTAGTGGTGTGTCTGGTCAAAATGTGTCAACTTCGACTTTAGATTACAATATTATTTTTATTTACTTCAATTATTTTTGACATTCTGTACCAAATATATGGTCAATATGGTGAAAAGCAGTAAAAGGGATTTGGCAAAATGAGTATACCAACTGGAAGCAGAGTATTCTTTAAATGTATACATCAACAGCTAAACTTTTATACTGTAGTCCTCTGCTGTCTTATTACCTAATTATATCTAAAATGCTTTTGAAAAAAAAATCATCTTTTAGGGGAAAGCCGGGACGGCTCAGCGGGTTGAGCGCTCGCTTTGAGGCCACGAGGACCGAGGATCGAATCCCGGCTCCGGCCCAGGCAGGACCCACATGCTGAACTGGGGAGTTCCCACAGTTCGGTTCTCTAACTGTCTCTGTCTCTGTCTCTCTCTCTATCTGTCAAAAGTAAAATAGAAATAAATATGCACTG
>PVKE010031692.1:0-18896 GCA_004027555.1 Craseonycteris thonglongyai
TAGAAATGTATACTTTACTTAAAACCTATATAATTTCACTAAACAATGTCACCTCAATAAATTTAATCGAAATTTGAAAAAGTTTTATAAGAAGACACACACACACAAAAGATTGTGGAAAAATTGAAGTTCTCTCTCTATATATATTTTTAAAGATTTATTTATTGTTTTTGACAGAGAGAGAGATACAGAGACAGAGGCAAAGAGAAGGGGGAGGGCCCAGAACAGTCTCCATAGTTGCACATCATCGGTTTTTCCACACAGTTTCATTCCACAGGTGGGCTTGGGGCTGCACAGGGCAGGAACTGGGCCTGGGCTTGGGGCTGCACAGGGCAGGAACTGGGCCGGGGTCTTGCCCCGGTGAGAACTGAACTAGGGGCACTCCCCAGTTCAGCATATGGGTCAGCATGGCTGGGGGTCGAGATTCGATCCTTGGTCCCCGGGACTGCAAAGTGAGCTCCTAACCCACTGAGCCATCCCGGCTTCCCCACAAAGTTCTATATTTTAAGACTATTTAAAAATCAAATGTCTATATGTAATTACGATTTATGGGATATACAGGACATATTAATTAACAGCATGTGGAATGGCACTATAAAGATCTACTATACTATTTAGAATGTGGCATATTCTATATTAAAATAACTCAATTACCTCAACAAATCAAAAGCATAGGATAAAATGATGCTGGAGTACACTATTCTAGATTTTTAAAATATTAACAGGTGTATCCATCAAGTTAAATATGTACACTTCAGATTAAACTGTACTTTTTAAGTTTTTAGGTAATTTAAAATATACAAAGTATGATAATATAATTGGATTTATGTTTCTAAATTACTTACCTATTAGAGTTAAATAATGGATTATTTAGGGGTGAAATGATATCCGTTGTTTGTTTTTAAATTGTGCTCTAAAGAAATTAGAGATAAACAAACAGAATAAAAATGACATAGTATTTATAAATAGTTGAAGCTGAATGATAGGTTTATGGGTTATCATTATACTAGTATCTCTGCATGTGTATATTTATAAATTACATAATAAATATTTCATTATAAAAATTAGCTTAGAAAAAGTTAGAACATGTATACCATGGTTAATGTTCCAATTTACATGATTCTTCAACTATTTTTTAACTTTCATTTGACACATTTGATTAAAATATCTTTGCCCATTTCTTACATTTTAAAATATTATAGCAATAAAGAAGGCAGTCATTCTAGGCTATAAAGGAAACCAAAATTGTATTAATTCTAAAAATTCTTACCCTCTTATGTAGTGTTTATTAGAACTAGAATAAAAAAATTCTAGACCCTAGACACCAGTTTCTACAACTTTTGTGATACTAAAAAGTGTTACACAGGGGTAGTAGTCACAGACACATTTTTTAAAAAATAAATAAGACTTGCCTTCCAAATCCCTAATGGCAACCTGCTATAGTGAGGTAAGCTAGAAAAAATATTTAATATTATTTGGGTCATTAATAAGAACTATTTACTGAGTACTAAGTGGTGTCAGACATCATCCTAGGTGTCTATGTATACTATCCATATTTTCAAAACAAACAAACCTATAATATAAATTATCCTAATTTTATCTTGCAAAAAAGGTGATCTTCAAAGAGACAGTAAATTACCCAGGGTCACATAGCTAGTTAGTAAGAGAGACAGAATTAAAATTTATTTCTGCTTGATTCTAACCCAGTACCAGCAATCAGTTTGCAGCAGAGTGGTTTACAGGTATGCAGAGACAATGATGGCTTCAGATTTTAGGTTGGGTATGGAGGTGCAATAATAGTTTCTCAGGCTGGTTACATCTGACTGGTATTGTAATTTACTATAGTGTCTCGTCATTTTACATGTGTGACTATTTATAGCAATTATTACTTGGAGGATGCTTCTTATACTTTTACCACATGGTCTGGCATAAAGTCAAATTGTTTCAAAGTAGAAAATTGCTTTTGTATGCCCAGGATAATATCTATCTCCACTCCCTCTCCTCTACATACATATCTCCCCCATTTACAATATCCCCCACAAGAATGGTACCTGTGTTATGATTAATGAAACTACATGGACACATGATTACCCAAAGACCACAATTTACATCATGGCTCACTCATGGTGATTAGATTCTTTAGGTTTGGAAAACTGTATAATGATACATATATCTATACAGAGTATTTTCAAAGGTCTAAAAATTCTCTGTACCCTACCTAATCATCACTCCCCACTCCCCAGCCCCTGGCAAACCCTGATCTCTCTACTGTTTCTATAGTTTTGCCTTTTCCTGAATGCCATATTGTGAAATCATACAATATGTAGCCTTTCAGATTGGTTTCTTTCACATAGTGATATGGACTTAAGTTTTATTTATGTCTTTTGATGACTTGATAGCTTGTTTTACCACTGAGTAATATTTCTTTGTTTGGATATACCATAGTTTATTTATACATTCACCTGATAAAGGATAGCTTAGTTGCTTCCAAGTTTTGGTAAGTATGAATAAAGCTGTTATAAATATCCATGTGCAAGTTTTTGGGTGGACTTAAGTTTTCCACTCCTTTGGGTAAATACCAAGATGGGTGATTGCTGAATCATATGGTAAGAGTATGCTTAATTTTTAAGAGACCACCAAACTGTCTTTCAAAGTGGCTGTAACATTTTGCATTCTTCCAACAATGAACAAGAGTTCCTGTTGCTCCATATCTTTGTCAGTAGTGTTCTAAATTTTGGCCATTCTAATATATGTGTAGTAGTTTCCTATTGTTGTTTTGATTTGCATTTCCCTGATATAATATTACATGGATCATCTTTTCATATGCTTATTTGCTGTCTGTATATCATCCTTGGTAATGTGTCAATTAAGATCTTTTACCAGGGATGCCGGAATGGCTTAGTGGGTAGAGAGCTCACTTTGCAGCTCTGGGGTCTTAGGATCAAATCCAAGCCCTGGCCCGTGCAGACCCATGTGCTCACTCCCATATGCTGAGCTGGGGTGTGCCCCCAGCTCAGTTCTTGCTGGGTGTACCTCTAGCTCAGTTCTTGCTAGGGCCCATGTAGGAGGCCCCCTGCCCTGAGTAGACCCGTGTCCACTGAAACTATATCGTATAACTATGGGGACTGCTCTGAGTCCTCCCCACCCCTCTCTGTCTCTCTCTGTCAAAAAACAATAAAAATAAAGCCTTAAAAAAAATCTTTTACTTATTTTTAAATTAGATTGTTTCTTTTCATATTGTTGAATTATAAGTTTTTTGCTTTGTTTTTGTTTTTTTAATATATACTTGGGGTAACAATCCTTTAACAGATGTGTCTTTTGCAAATATTTTCTTCTAGTCTGTCATTTGTCTTCTCATTCTCTTGACATTGTAATTTGGAGAGCAAAAGTTTTTAATTTTAATGATCTCAGTTTATTCATTATTTCTTTAATGAAATTTGCCTTTGGTGTTATATCTAAAAGATGATTGCCTTATCCAAAGTCATCTATGTTTTCTCATGTTATCTTTTAGGAGCTTTAGAATTTGCATTGTACATTTAGGTCCATGATCCATTCTGAGTTCATTTTTGCGAAGTCTAAGGCCTGTGTCAAACATGGGCAGAATTACATAAGGAAGAACTGAAATCTCTGTTACTTCTTATTGTCTCTGAATGGTGTCCTACAGAAGCCAGGGAACTTTGTCATGGAGCTAAACATACACACCATACCTAGATCTGGAGTTTGAGAAGCTAAAAAAAGTTCTAGGTAAAAGAAGAATAATTACAAGCCACAAAATAAACCAGCAGAGAAGCAATAACCTGTGTGAGCTACAAAATGGCTTCTGCTTCATTTCATCTTCCAAATATCCCAAATAATCTCCTTTGTTGTTAATCTTAACAGGAAACATAACAGAGAAAAAGAAATTCTAGAAAAATAGTTTAGCCTAACCAAGTTGGAACATTGAAAAGCCTCCAGAGTTGTATTGCCAGAGTGCCTACGGAAACTTTGGAAGTTCATTATCTTGTGGAAGTGGTTCCACAGGTAGATACATATGTCAAATCTCCTCTGCTTACAAACTTTATAGTTTCATTTTGCTGTGCATAAGTTAGAACAATAAAATGTAAAACAAACAAAGAAACAAAATAGAACAAAATAAAACAACAAAAAACACTCTGCAACCCAGCCTGAACTCAACTCAGATTCTAATTGAATTAAGGGACTCAATTATTATTCCTTCTTATTACACCTTTATTTTTACTTGCATTTTTTATTTTTTATTAAATTTATTGGGGTGACATTGGTTAGTAAAATTATATAGCTTTCAATTGTACTATTCTATAATACACCGTCTATATATTGCACTTTGTGTTCACCACCCAAAGTCAATTCTCCTTTTCTCACTTATTACGTATTTCTTTGGATGTCCTAGGATTTCTCAACCCTGTTCTGTAGTAGACTTAAAATTTTTTTTTCTCTACAGATTTTCCGCTATTTTAGCATGATGTTCCCATATATGTATTTCCCAATCTCTTTTGTTTTCTTTTTCTTTTGTTATTGTTAAATTTATGAGGGTGACATTGGTTAGTAAAAATCACATAGGTTCCAGTGTACAATTCTACAGTACTTTGTCTATGTGGTCTCCGCCCAGTCAGCTTTCTTTCCATCACCCTATATAATTTTTGTTGGTTGGTTTAGTTTTGTGTTTTAATTAAATCAGGGATGAACAGATTTCTTAAATCTTTGGCTTGAAACTTTCTATCATTATTTGACAATTTTTAGCCATCATCTATCAAATATTACTCTGGCCCATTTTATGTATGATTATTATTTGTTTTTTATTGTTAAATTTATTGGGGTTGATTATTCCTAAGTATGTTCAGTCTCTTACAAAATATCAACTTCCCTCAACAGTATTTCCATATGGTTAACCAGTTGACCCAGAAAAATATATATTGAATAATCAATTTTCCCCATTGAGTCAAAAATCAACACTCATATAGCAAATTTACATAGATTAAATCTTCAGTTTCTAGGCTACTTAGTAAATTTTATCAGTAAATGTATATATCTGAGGTTACTATCATATCATCTAAATTGTTAATATTTTTAATATATATTATTTCAGATTTTTGTCTGCTTGGATTTATATTTAAATCTTGGTTTATTTTTACCTTAATTACCTTACTATTTTGCTTCATTTGTCCATTCTTTTTTCATATAAAGTTAAAGGAAGCCTGTATATTTACATAGTTCCAATTAGTATTTTAATTGAAACTTCACTGATATTTTTTAATCAATTGAACTTGGAGAAAATTATCTTTTACAGTGGTAAATCATTCCATGAACATGCTAATTACTTAATTTATTCAGTTATATTAAGTATATATTTCATTTTTATGTTAAATCTAATTTTTATATTTTTTCTTCTAATGTGGTCTTACAGGGCTTATATTAAACTTATTTCTTGGAATTTTACAATTTATGCTGCTTGTGTAAATATTTTTCATTAACATTAATGAGGTATAATTTATGTACAATGAACTGGACCCATTTAAAACATAAAATTCAATGAATTTTCATGTGTCGTTTCATAATGAATTCACCGCCACAGTCCAGTGAAGAACTTTTCCATCATCCTGATATTTTCCCTATTGTCCCTTTGTGGTCCACCCCTCCCTTGCCCCTGACTCTATAAAACCACTTATCTGCTTTTAATCTCTATAAAATATTTTGCATTTTCTATAAATCTCATACATATACATATATGAGTATATAAAATTACCATATTTTGCCATGTATAGCCCAAATCTGTGAGAGAAAAATAAGAATGTGCAGTATACATGGGTAGTACTAATTCCATATCTATATAAATGTTTTAATTCTTTAATTTATGCTTATGAGTTAAAAGTGTAACTCTAAAAATCAATAATGATATTCATATGCAAAATTATGTCCTGAATTACAATTCTTTTTAATATAAAAATATTTTATACATAAAATTTCCTTTACGTTGTATCTATCTGTTCTTGCATCTTATAATTATTTATTACATTAAATTTCTTATAACATAATATGTTAAAAAATAAATGCTGAAATTCCTTTATAGAAAGCAAATACCTAAATATAAAAAAATTAAAATTTGAATTTAAAAAATTAAAGCAAAATATTTTTCCATTGAAAGTTTGGACCAAAAACATGGATGTACATTATACACAGGAGTGAATTATACATGGCAAAATACAGTATATAGTATCTAGTCTTTTGCATCTAAATTTTTTCACATAGGATAATGATTTTGAGATCTAGTAATTTTATCTAATAGTTTATTATCTCCCCCCACCCCTTGTTTTAGTTCACTATTGCTGCTATCACAAGTTTAGTGGCATATAACAACCAAAATTTATTCTCTTATAGTTCTGGAGGCCAGAAATCTGAAATAAATTTTATTGGGTGAAAATCAAGGTATATGCAGGAGTGTATCCTTTGGAGGTTCTGGGGGAAATTTTATTCCTTCGCCTTTTCCGTTTCTTAAAAGATGCATATATTCTTGGCTTGTGACCCCTTCCTCATATCACACAAAGCTCTTCCCCTTTCATATTTTTGGTTTCCATGTACTCAAATCTCTCTTTATTCCCCTCTTATGAGGACACTTGTGATCACATTTAAGGACCAGTCAGATAATCAAGGATAATCTCCCCATCTCAAGATTATTAATATAATCACATTTATGAAGTTCCTTTTGTCATCTAAGGTAACATTCAAGGCTCCAGGAATTAGGGCATGAATATTTTGGGGAGCCATTGTTCAAGCTACCCCACACCCCAAAGTTACTAGGATTTTCTGAAGTTCAGTGACTCTTTTCTCTATCATCTCCATCTGCTTTCATGTCCATTAGTGATTAGAATAATCATATATTTTTATTGTTTCAGATATTTTCTATAATAAACTTTTTTCTCTTGTTCCTTTTCATACTTATTTCTGCTGAAGTTTTTCTATACTTTTTATTCATTCATTGAGCAGTTATATTCATTCCTTTAAATCCTTCACTGTTAATATAACTTTGTATGGGGAAGCCGGGCTGGCTCAGCAGGTAAGTGCTCACTTTGCAGCCCCAATGACCAAGGATCGAATCTCGGCCCCAGCCTGTGCGGACCCATATGCTGAAATGGGGTGTGCTTCCAATGTGGGAGGCCCCCAGTTCGGTCCTCACCCCCTATTTTGGCCCCTGGCTCTAGGGAGTGTGTTTCTCATGCAGGAGATCCCTAGCCCAGTTCCTGCCCTGCGTGGCCCCGCCCACCTGTGTGGAATGAAAACATGTCAAAAACTGATGACGTGCAACCATGGAGACTACTTTGGGCCCTCCCCCTTCTCTCTGTCTCTTTCTGTCAAAAACAATAAAGTAATCTTAAAAAAAAAATATGTAACATTGTATTCTGTAGCAACAAGGGCTACATCTTAAATGGCCACAGAATTTGGAGTTTGAATACATATTTGTCATGCATACCGAGATGGAGTTGAAGCAGCAAAACACTATTTATTGGAATATTATGTAAGACAAACAGAGTAGAGCAAGGTAAGAGACAAAGTAACAGCCAGTCCTCACCACCCAAAGAGTGTCTTCAAGGCACAGGGGAACCAAGGCAGCACCTTGGCTTCAGGGGTGTCCAGTGAGCATCCCTGTCAGAGAGTTCCAATTAGGGCTCATTGGGTTATTATTTTTATACAATAGTATTTGATTTATGTGGTGTCACTTTGTTATAGATTACTGTAGCAATGGGGCAACCTACATGTGTGTGGTCACCATAACAACAGGGCAACATTATGGGTCCTATTCATGCATTCCACTGGTGAGTCAGGATCCATCATCCAGGAAGGTTGGTGAGGCCATTTTGAGTTCACTCTGCTGACAGGGAAGTCAATACTCAGGTGCCACCTGGGCAGAATGCAAGAAGTAGAAGGCACAAAGGGGCACCTAACTCATATATGATTTACTTTACATATGCATATCAGGATGGGTGTCTGCTAATTTTCTTTTCCCTTGAATAGGAATCACATTTTCCTTGGTTTTATATATTGAGAATTTCATATTGTATCCTGCATACTACCAACGTTATATTGTATAGAACATAGTTTCTGTTATATTCCTCTGAAGATTTTTAAATCTAGCAATTAAACTATTTTCCCTCACCTTTTAAGAGTAATGTTTTAAACCCCAAGTCAGGTTTTAAAGCCTTAGCTGTGCTGCTATTTTACAGGCAAAAATTTTAAATATTTGTTAATTGATAGAATATTATTGGTTGAGGAAAGCTATAATTCTCTTTTATTGATTTATTCATAGACTGTTTCACATTTACTTCCTCTTCCCAATTAGAAAATTATTTTTGTGAATTTTAATATTTATTTAAACTAGAGGAGGGTGAATCAAATATATGGTGATGGAAAGAGAACTTACTCTGGGCAGCGAGCACACAATGCAATACATAGGTGATGTATTATAGAACTATACACTTGAAACCTATATAACTTTATTAATCAATTTTACTCCAATAAATTTAATAAAAATAAAATAAACTATTGCTGTTTTAAACCTGAATTCACTGATTGAGAAATGTTTAAATGTTAATGGATGCCATAAATTTTGAAATTTCACAAAAGAAGTTCAGATATAATGTTCAAGGCCCAATTTTAACAAAGGACAGATTCACTCATCCATTATCTGACAATGCCACTGTTATAAGTTAGGGAATATGGATTTTTATGACAATAGGAAGTGCTAAAATGGTAATAGGCTTTTGCAATAAAAGAATGTTTTGTTGGGGAAGCCAGGAAGGCTCAGTGGGTTAAGTGCTTATTCTGCAGCCCTGGGGACCAAATATCAAGTCCAGGTCCTGGCCCTTGAGGACCCATATGCTGAACTGGAGAGTTCCCCCAGTTTGATTCTCACTGGGGTGAGACCCTGGCCCAGTTCCTGCCCTGTGCAGCCCTGTGCCCACCTGTGGAATGAAACTATTTGGAGAAAATGATGATGTGCAACTATGGAGACTGCTCTGGGCCCTCCTCCTTCTCTCTGTCTCTGTATCTCTCTCTGTCAAAAACAATAAAAATAAATCTTAAAAAAGAAAAAAGTGTTTTGTTGATATGAAGTTAATCTAAATCATATTTTTGAACCAACACAGAGATGGCTATAACCTTATAACTATAATGCTAACAAGATTCCTCTTGTGTTTTTTTTAAATTTATTTTTATTGTTTTTTTGACAGAGAGAGAGACAGAGACAGCAAGAAGGGGGAAGGCCCAGAACAGTTTCCATAGTAGCACATCATTTGTTTTTCTACATAGTTTCATTCCATAGGTGGGAGTGGGGCTGCACAGGGCAGGAACTAGGCCAGGGTTTTCATCCCGGTGAGAACTGAACTGGGGGCACTCCCCAGTTCAGCATATGGGACCACATAGGCTGGGGCCAGGATTCGATCCTCAGTCTCCGGGGCTGCAAAGTGAGCGCTTAACCCACTGAGCCATCCCAGCTTTCCCAATTTCTCTTGTTTACATAACATTTTTATTGCTGACACATATTTGATTGTAAAATCATTATTTTATTAAGGGCAAATATCAACACCTTAGAAAAAAGCTCTGAGATGTAAGAATAAATTTAAAATTCTATAACATTTAATAACCAATGTATAGAATTAAAAATTTTTATATTTTTAAAAATTTATGTTTTTTGACAGAGACAGAGAGAGACAGAGATAGAAAGAATGGGGAGGGCCCAGAGCAGTCTCCATAGCTGTACATCATCAGGCCTCTGGATTTGTTCCACAGAGGTGGATGGGGGCCATACAGGGCAGAAACCAGGCTGGGGGCCTCCCGTATGGGAAGTATACCCTCGTTCAGCAGATGGGTCTGCACAGGCTAGAGCCAGGATTCAATCCTTGGTCCCCAAGTCTACAAAGCTAGCACTTAATCCACTGAGCCACCCTGGCTTCCCTAGAATTAAAAATTTAATAAAAAATTATCAAAATCTGACAATTTTCTCAGTTCTACAAGTTTCCTAAATTTGTTGTAATAAATATTTGTGACACTTTATAAACATTCACTTTCAACTAAGGTGATTTGGGAGCAAAATAATTTTTACATCTTCTAGTAAAGGATGCTGCATATGGTGATGTTTTCACCTGATTGTCATTATTTTTTCTACTCTCTAATAAGAACCAAGTGAAATATAGCCTTTTCTTCTCTTTACTTAATGAACTTAAATATTTTATTCATGTTGATGATGAAGTTTTGCAAAGCAATTCCACAACTAAAGTTTTGTGTTCTCCTTCAAAAAGTTACCTTGTAAGAAACGCTTCCTTTACCAAGACACATCATTTAGTAACTACCTCATGAAGTCTCAAGAAATGTATAACTTGAACAACTTTATAACTAAAGGTTATATGAAAGTATACTGTAGGTAATAAATCTAGAAAATAATTATAGAATAACATGTTCTTTTTGTTGGGTAGATGGAGAATACTCCTTAGGACCAGATAGCATCTATCCACACACTATAAAGGAAGTATAGGATTAAATGGTATAGCTAGCTATTAGCTCAAAATGAGCAGACTCTCATTTAACACAGCAATTAAACTTGAGAACTTATGGATTGTCAATAGAGGAATAGAAAGCATTTCTGAAATTAAAAAAAAATGAATTTAGACAATGAATTACTTTTTCTCAGTAGAAAAGTTGTTATGTCCACTTAAAACATTCTTAACCAGGGCTAACCAAATACACGTAAAATGTCATTTGCAACTGGTCACATGAATCTTGAGAGTATTACGTTAAATGAAATAAGTCAGATGAAAAAGAACAAGAATCATATGATTTCACTCATATGTAGGATATAAAACAAAAAGTAACAAATGAATAAACAAAACAAACAGATAACAACAAAACAAACTCATAGATACAAACAGAATGGTGGTCATCAGAAGGGGAGAAAAGTGAAAGTGAGGATGAAGAGGGTAAAGGGGGTCAAATACATGGTAAGAGAAGGAGACTAGTCTTAGGATTGTGAGCACACAATAGAGTATACAGATATATTATGAAGTTGTACACATGAAATTTATATAATGTTATTAACCAATGTTGCCCCAATAAACAATTAATTAGTTTTAAAAAGAACCAACTTTAATTGGGAAAATGCTTACTGGAAAAATGTAATTCTAAGATTATGTATGAATATGAATAACATAATATATAAAGACTTCAAAAATTCTTGGAAAAGAATTATTACCAATAGTCATTTTAAAAAGTAAGAGAGATGTCATCAAGATGGTGGCATGAGAGAAGCTCTTGAAACTTCTCCTTGAAAGAATAATTTAAACAACTAAAATCCAACCAGAGAATCCCTAAGCAGGACACAGCCTCAACAGAGAGAACCACTCATCACAAGAAAATACCTAAAGTTGGAGAAAGGGATGTGAGTGAGAAAAAGAAAAGGAGCAGTGTGGAGACATGCCACAGAGCGCTACCTGGAGACCTACCCAGTGACCAACCCAGGGACTGGCCCAGGGACCAGCAGAGGAGGAACTGTGGTGAGAGCATGGGAGAGTGGGAGAGTGGGAGCTTGGGAGCACAGGTCAAGGTGCAGAACGACTCTGGGCGAGTTGGAGGCCTAGAACAAACAAGGGTGGAGCTGCAGACATCCAGAGTGCAGGGTAGATGGCAAAAGCAGGTATGACTGGTTGTGGTGAGATACCACAGCAGGATTGTGTGAGGGTGGAGCAGCCATGGCATGGTGGAGGCAGCTGTGGTGAGGTGCAGGGGCTCAAACCAGGGCACTGCTGGTGGCCAGGGGTCAGCACTGGTGGCTGGAGTGTGGGTTCAGGAGCCAGAGCACAGGTCAGGCAGCTGGAGTGTGGGGCCAGCAGAGCATGGGGCCAGCAACTGGAGAAAGAGGCATGGCCTTGGACACAGAATCTGGCTGCTTCCTCTAGCTCTCTCCTAAAGCTCACCCAGCCAGCTCCGCCCAGAACCTGCATTCAGTCAGCTGCTGTCAGGAAGCTGCCATTTTCTTGTTACCCAAACAGACCTGTGCCTTTTCCAACAAATCCCACCCCCACCCTTTCCACTGAAGTCCACAGAGGGATCCAAGAAAACTGTGAAGCATGGGCATGTCAGCTTCTGATTACAGTGAGATCCAGAGGCATAGAATATCATCACCCACCATATCTTCCCAAAGAGGAGGCATACAGAGACCAGGACAACTGAGTCAAAGAGAAGCCCACCTTCTAGGAAGTCACCCACTGTGAAAAAAACAAATAACAAAGAGAAAATATTGTAAGACACTGCAGCAACACCAGCTAGGAAGTAAAAGAAAAATTTCTTCACATCTACTAGAGGAAAAGTCCTCATGTCCAGGAAAAGAAACACTCCAATATCAATGAGTACTCTAGTGAACAAAGGTGCTCAGAAAGAAAATGAAAGTCTTCAGAAAAGGAACTTGAAGATATGGAAATATATTAGCTAAAAGACACGGAATTCAAGACCACAATTCTGAAAACACTCAAAGATATCAAAGAAAATTAGTAGAGTACACAAAGGGAGCTAAGTGATCTCAGAAAGAAAATTCAATCTATTAAAAAGAAGCAAATAGAAATTCTGGAGATAACACAATAAAAGAAATAAGAAAAGATGAGATACAGTCATTTGTGACAACATGGATGGACCTTGAAACCATCTTATTAAGCAAAATAAGTCAGACTGAAAGAATCAAGAAACATATGACCTCACTTATAGGTGGCTTATAGAACTGAAAGTTACAAAGAAACAAAAACTTATGGACACACTCAATAATTTGGTGGTTACCTGAGGGTAAGTGGGGAGGGAGGAGGGAGACTCAAGGGGTGTTGGGAGTAGGCACCAGATATGTGGTGATGGAGGGAGAGCTGATTCTGGGTGGTGAGCACATAATGCAATGCATAGATGACGTAATGTAGAGTTGTACACCTGGAAACTATGTAGTTGTTACCAGCCAATGTCACTCCAATAAATTTAACAATAAAAAAAATAGAAATAAAAAATGAAATAGCTAGCATAGGAAGCAGAGTTGACCATATGGAGGAAATAATTTGTGAAATCGAAGACAGATATTTAAAAATATCACAGAAGGAAAAAGAGAGAGACCTACGAGCTAAAAGAAATGAAAGATCTCTACAAGAACTATCTGATTCCATCACAAAAATAACGTAAGAATAATAAGTATTCTGGAGGGAGCAGAGGACAAGATGTACACAGAGAATTTGCTCAGACAAAAGTAGATGAGAACTTCTCAAATCTACGGCAAGAACTGGAACCTCAAATTCAAGATGAAAACCTGACCCCTAGCAACTTGAATCCTAGCAGACCCTCTCCAAGGCACCTTATACTGAAGATGTCAAAGGTCAATGACAAAGAAAAAATCCTCAGGCAGCCAGAAAGAAGAACATCATAACCTATTAAAAACAAAACAAAACATCAGACTATCATCAGGTTTTTCAACAGAATCTCTACAAGCCAGGAAGGAGTGAAATCCCATATTGAAAATATTAAAGGAGAGGAATTACCAGCCAAAAATCATCTACCCAGCAATTTATGCTTTAGATATGAAGGAGGAACAAAGACCTTATCAGACACACAGAAACTGAAGGAATTCTCCAGCACAAGGCCAGCATTTCAAGAAATATAGAAGGAGGCAATTGGACCTGAAACAAAAAGTAAAAATTAATAGGGATAAATTGGAACAACAAAAAATAAAAGGGGAGGATGTAAAGGTTTAAACTTCCAAAGAGAATGGAGATAAGAAGCATCCTTAAAAAAAAGGAACCACTGCATATATGAAATACGTAAAGTTCATGGTAATCACCCAAAAAGAACTTAGAACCGGAACACATAACAAAAAAACAAAACAAAACAACAACAACAACAACAAATATATATATATATATATATATAGAGAGAGAGAGAACATTTATAAACACCATCAAACTAAAATAACCAACAGATATTTAAAAAAAAGCAAAGAAGCAATAAAGAGAAGAGTTACCAGAAAGCAAAAGATAAAATGGCTATAGAAAATTCTTACATATTAATCATTACCCTAAATGTAAATGGACTGAACTCACCAATAAAAATAAAAATAAAAATAAAAATAAAAATAAAAAAAGAACAGAGTAGCAAACTGGATTAAAGAACAAAAACCAACCTTATGCTGCCTACAAGAGACACACCTCAGCCATAATGACAAACACAGACTCTAAAGTGAAAGGGTAGAAAACAATACTCCAAGCAAATGGCATTCAGAGAAAAGGAAGTATAGCCATACCAATATCTGACAAAACAGACTTCGGGATAAAAAAGATAGTAAGAGGCAAAGATGGACATTTCATAATAATAAAGGGGACAATACAATAAGAAGACATGACACTTATTAAAATATATACACTCAACCAAGAAGTGCCAAAATTTACAAAGCAACTGGCAAAAACATAATTAGAGTAGGGGACTTAAACACCCCATTGACAGCCATGGACAGATCATCTAAACAGAAAAGAAATAAGAAAATATCAGTTTTAAAAGATACATTACAGCAATTGGATATAATTGACATTTACAGGACACTTAATCCTACAACACAAGACTATACATTCTTTTCTGGTGCACATGGAACATTCTCCAGGATAGACCACATGCTGGGACACAAAGCTAGCCTCAGCAAAGAAGACTGAAATCATACCAAGTGTATTCTCTGATCACAAAGTTTGAAATTGGAAATTAACAACAAAAAGAAAGCAGGAAAAACCACATATCCATGAAGATTAAACAGCATGTTACTTTAAAAATGACTGGATCAAAGAAGAAATAAAAGAAAAGATTTAAAAATATATAGAAACAAATGACAATGAAAATACAACACACCAAAATTACTGGGATGCTGCAAAAGCAGTAATAAGAGGGAAATTCGGGGAAGCAGGGATGGCTCAGTGGGTTAAGAGCTCACTTTGCAGCCACAGGGACTGAGGATCGAATCCTGGCCCTGGCCTGTGCGAACCCATATGCTTAACTGGGGAGTGCCCCCAGTTCAGTTCTCACCGGGGCAAGACGCCGGCCCAGTTCCTGCCCTGTGCAGCCCCGCCCACCTGTGGAATGAAACTATGTGGAAAAACCAATGATGTGCAACTATGGAGCCTGCTCTGGGCCCTCCCCCTTCTCTCTATCTCTGTCTCTGTATCTTTCTCTCTATCAAAAACAATAAAAATAAATCTTTAAAAAAGAAAGCATTGGCACTAAACTTACAGACCTTGGGTTCAGAGAGGACTTTATGAACTTGAACCCAAAGTCAAGGGAAGTAAAAACAAAAATGATTGAAGGGGGGAAGCTGGGATGGCTCATTGGGTTAAGTGCTCACTTTGCAGCCCCAGGGACCGAGGATCGAATCCTGGCCCCGGCCCGTGTGAACCCATATGCTGAACTGAGGAGTGCCCCCAGTTCAGTTCTCACCGGGGTGAAGACCCCGGCCTGGTTCCTGCCCTATGCAGCCCCACTCCCACCTGTGGAATGAAACTATGTGGAAAAACAAATGATGTGCAACTATGGAGACTGTTCTGGGCCCTCCCCCTTCTCTCTGTCTTTGTATCTCTCTCTCTCTGTCAAAAACAATAAAAATAAATCTTTATAAAAAAATGATTGAATGGGACTATCTCAAACTAAAAAACTTCTGCACAACAAAGGAAACTGTCAAAAAGTAAACAGCAAACCAACCGAATGAGAGAAAATAAGTGCAAACAATGCCTCTGATAAGAGGCCAATATCTAAAGTATATAAAAAACCCATACAACTCAACAACAACCAAAAAACAAACAATTCAATTAAAAAATGGGCACAATGGGGAAGCCGGGATGGCTCAGTGGGTTGAGTGCTCATTTTGCAGCGCCAAGGACCGGGGATCGGGTCCCGGCCCCGGCCCGTGTGGAACCATATGCTGAACTGGGAGCACCCCCAGTTCAGTTCTCTCTCTGTCTCTGTCTCTGTATCTCTCTCTCTCTGTCAAAAAAACCCAAAAACAAACAATAAAAATAAATAAATAAATAAATAAAAAAGAATCAAAACATAGATGTTGTTAAAAAAAAAAAAAAATGAACACAAGACCTGAACAGACACTTCTCTCATGAAGACATACAAACAGCCAACAGATATATGAAAAACTTCTCAACTTCACTAGCAATTAGGGAAATGTAAATTAAAAACACAATGAGATACCACCTCACACCTATTAGAATGGCTATAGTCAACAAGACAAGGAATAAGTGCTGGAGAGGCTGTGGAGAAAAAAGAACCCTCATACACTGCTGGTGGGAATGTAAATTGGTACAGACACTATAGAAGGCGTATGGAGATTCCTCACAAAGTTAGGAATGGAATTTCCATATGATCTAGCAATCTCTCTTCTGGGTATCTATCCACAAAGCTTGAGAATTTTAATTCACAAAGATGTATGTATCCCAGTGTGCATCTCAGCACTGTTCAGTGGCCAAGTCATGGAAACAACCAAAGTGTCTTTTGATAGATGACTGGATAAAGAAGTTGTGGTACATTTACACAATGAAATACTACTCAGCAATAAGAAAAGATGAAATACAGCCATTTGTGACAACATGAGTGGACCTTGAAACTGTCTTATTAAGCCAATAAGTCAGATTGAAAGAATAAAAAATGCATGACCTCATTTATAGGTCGAATATAAAACTGAAAGTAATAAAGACACAAAAACTCCTGGACACAGTCAATAGCTTAGTGGTTACCTGAAGATAAGGAGGGAGGTAGGTAGGAGAGCGATGTGGGGAAGAGTTGGGAGGGGTCATCAAATATATGGTGATGGAAAGAGAGCTGATTCTGGGTGGTGAGCACATAATGCAATGCATAGACAATGTAATGTTGAATTGTACACCTGGAACCTATGTAATTGTTACCAACCAATATCTCCCCAATACATTTAACAATAACAACAAAAAAGTAAATGAAGTCATCATCAAAGAATAACATAGTAGGTAGGATAAACTTTCACTGCTTTGAAGAAGTTCTTTTTTAATCCATCTGGGATGTTATAACAAAATATTACAGATTGAGTAGCTCATAAGCAACAGACATTTATTTCTTAAAATCATGGAGGCTAGAAGGCTGAAATCAGGGTGCCAACATGATCACTTAAAGGCCCTCTTCTGAGTTAAAGGCTTTTTTCTTAATCTCATGCAGAAGGGGCTAGGGAACTCTGTGGGATCTCTTACATAAAAGAACAAATTACATTCATGAGAGCTTTACCATCCTATGGCTAATCATCATCCTATGGCTCCACCATATAATGCTATCACATTGGAGGTTAGAATTCCAACATGTGAATTTTGGAGAGACACAGACATTCAGACTATAGGATGTTCATATCCCACTCCCACCTTACCTCCACTGCTCTAATCTGCCTTGGACCAATTTGCAGCCCTGACACCCTGTGGATTTAAGACAGCCATTTTCTTGGTGTAATTGTTAACACTTCCAAAACCCAACAGTACAGAATGGGATTGAGGCTTCTGGAGAATGTAGAGCAATGTCAGAAACAACTTTGTACTGCAGAGCTGCAAGGATAGCAACAAAGTTAAAAGCATTTGAAAGAAACGCTAGGATCATATAGAAATATTATCAACTCTGAGAATATTCTTATAATGAAGTATATTAGTCATTCAATTTTAAGAATAACAAGATTATGCACTCCATATATATTACTAACTTTCAAAGACTCAAATATGAAATACTTAATATTAAACCTCTCAACACATTTTTATATTTTTTCCTGAATAATTTGGAATTTTAAATGCAACATGCATATAATTTTGAATACATTTATTATTGCTTTGTAGACTGACAGAATCTCTGGCTAATAAAGATTTCAGATTCATAGAATGCTATGCTAATTCACTTTATAAGCAATTTTTATTAGTTACCAGCTTTCTTCCAAAAAAAAAGTATGGGTTGAGTCTAAATGGAGTACAATGAATTGGTTTTTAAAATTGTATGTCTGTATTTTTGTATGTTTTAAAAGAAATTATCTCTGTCAAAATGTCTAGCTGTATATCATTCTTTAATCTGTCTTCTGAAATTGAACAACCATCATAGAATATAATGTTTTGGGTGACTATGATGATTGTACTGATGATGATATTTAAAACAACAAAAAAAAGAACCAAGTAAACTTATAAGTCAATTATCTGTTGATCTAAATAACTTAACAAAATAACAAACTCACTTGTTAATATCAATTATATGTTAAGTACCGTATTTAGGTTTTTTTGTTTGTTTTTGATGTTATTATGTCTAGGTGTATAGAAAGTGACAAGTTCTACCTTTTCAATAACATTTCTCTTCCATGAATTCCCAAGGTACTCTTTTAGTATCTTTGCTACTTAATAGATTCTCCATTATTAGATGAGTGAGTAAAAAGTTCAAGAGTACGAATTTGGCACTAGTTAACTATATGCTTTATTTAAAGTTTGTTAGCTTTTCTAAAACAGTTTTTTCATCTGTATATTAAAGAGATTTGGGGTAGAAATATCTATAGCCTCTTTAAATTTTAAAATTATCCAGGCTATGAATCTGGTCCATGCATTCTGAAAAATTAATGTGAATAAGAAGTGTTCAGAAAATGTTAGTTGGAGGAGATCCAAGATGGCGGCATGAGAGGAGAACGCCGATAACTGCCTGGGAAGGGCCTTGTGAACAGAGGGGAATCCACAGGGGAAACCCTGAGAAGAAACCTCAACTAAGAGAACCACACAACGCAGAACAACACACAAAGGTTAGAGAAAAAAGGGGAGAGCGGGAGAGGAAAAGGGAAGCAGCGGTTCGGGGAC
>PVKE010031693.1:0-18896 GCA_004027555.1 Craseonycteris thonglongyai
TTCTCATTTCTTCCTCACTTCCGTATTTTAAACTGGTCTCTAAATCCTTTGAGAGCAAGAGTTGTCACTCATTTTAATATCTAGGGGAGTGTCCAGCTCAAATGTGGTGTTCTGTTTGTTTCAATGAATAAATGGACAAAGGATGGATGGATGGATGGACGGATGGATGGATGGATTGATGGATGGATGGATAGAATTCTGGAATTTTGATGACCACTAATTGGAACTCCATGCAACACTTGACCCATTTGTGCTTGGATATTTCAGAAAAATGAATGCATTTTAAACTTTTGACTCTACATGTTCACATAAAACCTTCCTTTGCTACTGCTTCTCCAACAGCTTTGGATTCTTCTTTCCCTAACCTGTCTTTATATTTGCTTTTCTATGCCGATGCCTGCTCTATCTCAACTTTGAAGATTTCAATTATAATCACTGGAGAACTCACAGCCTCCAATAAATAATTTTCAATGTTCTCTTTAAATGAATAATTATCCCCAAAGGGTTTTGGTTTCTTTCAATCTGGATTTCCACATATTGAAATTGTGTAAAGACATATTAGGGACTTATAAATCAAATTATGCTTCATTTCCCAAATCAGTTAGTGAAAGGTTTGGAAACTTAATCAAATTGTGGCCTCAGAAATGGCGTGCCAACCCAAATGTAAAACGAAATGAAGATTAGAAATTTTCAAGTTCAATATTAACCTACCACTGGAATTAAAGAAGTGAGAGAAAAATGTAAGGATGAAACTCTGCACAGCAATGAGCGACTCCTTAGTAGAGTGAAAGGAGAAGAAGGGGATAAAACACCACAGTGCAGGATTCACAGGGGAGCCTGGAGTCAACATGGGTCCTGTGAGAAGAGTGGAGGCTTCGAGGAGCCAACGTGTGCTCTCCATCCCTTCAAAAGTGTCTAACTTGCCCCATCTATAGGCTCAAGCCCTTTGGGATTCCTATGGGTGTCATCAGCGGTTCTCTTTTGAACTGCAACTATCGTAGCCAGAGGTAACACATTATCATGAAAATGTTTAACTGTTTGCTCAGTTTTTAAAATCTGTGACAAACATTTTAGATGGTAGCATAAAAGTCCAGGACATGATTATGAAGAAAATTTAAATAGGAAATTATACTTCCACCACTTCATAATTTGGTCTGATAAGTCAAGATGAATGTATGGGTGGGTGGGGGTGTGGGAGGGAGGGGGGCAGTGTTAAATAGCAGTTAAGGCTATGAATAGAGGTAGCACAAATAAAATACTGTTAAATAGAGCTACTTTCCATAATGACTAAAAATCTCATAGCCATTCTTAAATAGTTTAGCAAGATAAATAATTTCCTATCAACAAAAATACTATTCTAAGTTATAACTTCACCTTCAATTCACATATTGAAATTTAGGGAGGCCGGGATGGCTCAGTGGGTTAAGTGCTCACTTTGCAGCCCCAGGGTCCAAGGATCGAGTCCCGGCCCCAGCCCGTGCAGACCCATATGCTGAACTGATGTGTGCTTCCCACGTGGGAGGCCCCCAGTTCAGTTCTTGCTGAGGTGAGCTTCCCATGTGGTAGGCCCCTGGTTCGGCCCCCAGCTTGCAGGGGCGTGCCTCCCATGCAGGCAGCCCCACTGGCCCAGTTCATGCCCTGCATGGCCCCCGCCCACCTAAAACCATGTTGGAAATTGATGACGTACAACTATAGAGACAGCTCTGGGCCCTCCCCCTTCTCTCTGTCTCTCTGTCTCTCTCTCTCTCTCTCTCTCTCTCTCTCTGTCAAAAACAATAAAAATAAATCTTTTTTAAAAAATTTAAGTTATAAATACTCAAAAGCTGTAATATTAAGGATCACTTCAGCTTGGGGTTAGAATAACAAAATGTGGCAATTGTGATGACTCAGCGGTTCAGTGGGAAACATATAGAGTGAAAACTACTACAGAGTTTATGCCAGTTTTGTTTTACATAATGAGCCCTGTGTTGTTAATCTTTTCAAATTACTTCAAAACATGAGAACATGCCATAAAGTTTCTTCACTTGGTCTTTTTATTTTATGTTCTAGTGGTTCAGAGGTTAGAACAAGAGGAAACCAAACCTCAGTCAGCCCATTTATAAGCTGCTAAATCCATATGCACTTCATCAACAGTTTGCTATCTGTGGTATATCCTTATTAAATGAAACTTATAAAGCTGTATATTCATAAATCTGCCACATGCATAGCAAAGTAGAAGTAAACAAAAGACACATGTCCTGAAGGCAAGTAGCCTAAGTCTGTCATTATTTTATTATTTGTAATTCATTATAAATCTAAGAGTTCCTTGCATCAAGTATCCTACCCACTGAGCACAAATCCTGGACTTTTTAGAAAATACAAACTTGGTAACTCGAACTCTAGAAAACATGTGAATTTGAAGTTAGAAAAGTACTATCAGGATACTTTCTGATTACTAATATACTTCTTAAAATGGCTAATTAGACTTTCTAAAAGGCAGATATTAACACTGATTTGCAGATATTTTGAAGCATCCTCTTATAAAGTATATCAAAACCTAATATTTTATGAAATGAAACATATGTGTGCTTTTGAATGATTTAATCTACCAATTGCTATTGCCCTGAGTTTGTAATATGCATTTCTAAATAGAGCTACTTTCTGTGTCAGCTGGCAAAAATACATCTTAGCACATTAAGTATTTGAGGAAGTAGACTATTTTCCATAGAAAATAATGCTGTTTTAGGTCATAATTTTATTGAACTTCAGTTCATATGCTGGAACTCAGTATTGACTTTTGTTCCAGGCATCGTGTGGTAGAAGACATGTTTAGCTCCCACTACAAATATCTAGAAATATAGGGTCCAGCAGAAGTAACACCCCTTTTTATGAGCTAGTAATCTATACCCAATTTTTTATTATAAAATCATAAGCATGTATGATTTTGCTATACAACTTTAAAATGGGCATTACTTTTGCCAGATCCTGTGTAACAAACATACTATTCCATGTAAACTCCAATTTATTAGCAATTAAAAAAAAAGACAATGCTAAGGAATAATGATGCAGCAAAAAACAGGAAGTAAGAACAGTAACCGTGCAAGAGTCTACCATAGCTCTAAATGTATGTTGATCTTGATAATATGAGAGACTTATGTTTCATTCCTTATACAAGGACAAGAAATAGGAACTTGGAAAATGAGGAGTTAGCATTGATATCCATTATGTAAATCGGGGACTCTGAAAGAGATATGCCTTCAGGGAAAATGTGAATGAAAGAAAATATAGATATATTGGCACAGGGAGATCTTGCAGGATGGCTCATCTGTCTTGGTGTAGTTGGGCTGGGGTAAAAAGATTTCTATTAAAATTTATAACTGCAGACCATTGTCCATGTGTAGCTAAGGAATCCTTAGCCTTAATCATCATGTCAAACTGGCTCCAAACCCATTCTAATCAGGCAGTGCCTGGTAAAAGGAAGTACAAATTTTCTCTAGTGGAAAATGTTCTCCATCCAAGCCATAAAGAATTCTCATATGAGAAATTCACTGGGATGGGACTTAGAACCCAGATTTTCAAACAGCTGAGGCAGGTGCCGCTTCCCTGGTCCAGGCCAGCACAGGTCCGTGAGCCTCGGGGGTGGTGAAGCTAGAGGCGTCCCACCTGCAAACCTGCGTAAAACCCAGCACCAGAGCATGAGTCACCAAGTGCGAACACCAAGAGTCACTAAGGGGCCTTTAGAGGAAGAGAAGGTGAGGCCGGCAGCTGGCTCGGGAACTGGCTGATTCTAACACCAGCTGTTCTGTGGTGGGTGAACATTCACATGTGAGCTAGGGGGCCTTTACGAACTTTGCTGACACCCACCTCTCTGATGCTGAGCATTTCAGGAAGCGAGAGCGCTGAAGCCTGCCCACATGGAAACTGGCCAAGGCAGAGAAACACGAAGCAGATTCAATGAAATTTGAAGGAAGTCCAGCCCGTGATCATCAGCAAAGACAATCCTGGTGCCTCTTGCAGACTTGCGACAGAAAACTGCTGCTCTCACCCTGTGACATCACTGTCAGAGCCTGATTCGGGGAAGTCTGCCTGCTCTTGTCCTTTGCAGGACAAGTTCCCCAACTTAGAAAAAAAGTATCCTGAGAACAACGGAATGATGACTTATACTAAGGCGCTCATCACCACCAAGTGGGCCAACTCTTCTATTGAAGCTTATAGTCAATGTGAAGATGCTGGATTCCCAGCAGTTGGGTAAAAAACAAGGTAGAAGCCAAAAGGACAGGTGCCAAAGATCACAGTACCTAAGCTTTTCCAAGTGATAACTGCAGACAAGAAAAAAGAAGTAAACATGAAATTAAATCACATATTGAAATGGTACACAGACTGATCCCTCCCATACAAAAGAAGGCTGTATACCTGATACTAACATAATGGTGTATGTCAATTACATCTCCATTTATTAAATAAAATTATTTTTTTCAAAAGAAAACTCAGAGTGTGAAAGAATTTCAAGCCAGCTTAGTTCCTGCATGTGTCTTTTCCACCCTTATGATGTAATAGCCAAGCAAAATGAAGAAGGGAGAAGGCCTGAAATCCAGGTGTCAGACCGCTGATGTTGAAGACCCTCCCGAGAGATATCAGAAACACCTCTCAGAATATAAGGGTCCAATGCTCCTCACAGTCTGTGAACCATTTCACCTTCATGCATCCTCACATGCATCCCCTGAAAGAGAAAACTTCGGCAAGCATTGAAAGCAGCTGAAGAGAATTTAAAAGAAACACATTGGCCTTATCTATCTCCAAGGCATGAGTCACCAGTGAGAGGTCAAGTGCGAAGGCCTTGCCTTACAACTTGCCTTATATCTTTCAGAGGAAGATAGCCAGCCACAAGATCATCTGAGGAAAAGAAAGCGTTGCAAGAAGAGAAAAACCGGATCCTCACTAAGCAGCAGCACAGAATGAAAGAACTGCAGAAACTCCTGACAAACCGGGCTGAGGCTTATGACTCATATCAAAATGGTACAAATGTCTAAATCCAGAGTAAAACCTCTCAGAAAGAACAAAGAGGAAAAGATGAGCAAATACCAACACGAACTAGAAGAAAGTGAAGACAACATTTTAAAGAGGCCATTACTATTGAAGACTTGTTCAGAGAAATGCAAGAATGGCCAGGAAAAAAGTCTTATTCTAACACCTAAAAGCACTAGGAATGTCTGAGAGGTTTGTTTCAAAGAAAGGCCAAACTGGAAAAACATCTGAGTACTTCAGCAATCAAGAGGAGAAGTTTCACTGAGGATAAAGAAGGTTTTAATGAAGAAGGGAAAAATAGAAGAGAATGGGGGAGTAAACTATTTTATTGGTACCAGCAGCCAGAATTCTTACAAGGAAAAAGATGAAGCCGATGAAGAGAATGGAGAAGAGGAATCTGTTGAAGGAAGAATGACGCTTGGAATCCGCAGGTGTCCTCTCTGAGCCAAGATGTTGTTTGCAGCATGCCGCACGGGCAGCCACACTGGGTTAAAAACCTCAATGGCAGACCCTCTGATCGGAACAGGGTCCTTGAGCCAAGTTCTCTTCAGGCTGCAGGCGGCTGATTGGTCATAGGGTCAGTTATAGCAAGGCTTTGCCTGTTCAGGTTTTTCTGGTTACCATTTTGATCTTACGCATATCCTTAAAAAGCATTTGAGAATCACAATTATCACAAACTGATTAGTTGCAAAGACATACATCGCTTCACGGCTTTGGTGGGGAAAAAATGACTTAGCGTGGCGGGCAAAGGCTTAGCTTTCGATGATTTGTTCAAAAAGCTTTTGCTGGAAAACACAATTCCATGAATAACTTTCAGATACACAAAATGCTATTATTGACTGCCATCACCATAGTGTACATCACGTCCCCAAAACTGACTTATCTTACGACTGGGCGTTTATACCTGTTGACCACCTTCATCCATTTTGCCATTTCTCTTTTTCAAAAAAAGAATTTTTTAAAGACAGAAATAAATAATAAACTAATATAAATTTAAAACCAGTCACAACGTGGAACCTAATTAAAATTAATGAAATTGGACAGTATGAAAAGCCTATCATTCACACCTAAGTAACTAAAAGCACTGGACTGGTAGCCATCCTGTGACTGGTCATTATAACTGTCTAAAACAAGGAAGTAACTTAATTCTTTGGGCCTTACTTTCCTCATCTGTATAATGAGAGAGTCAAACCAGGAAATCTCTAAGGTATGAAATTCAACTCAAAGCACTTTCCAGGATTTGCAGCAAGGAAAGAATGAACAATAATTTGAGTTTGAAAGTGAAGACCTGAACTTATATTTGGATATCCCCTGACTTCTTACACTGTTCATGGCCATTACTGTGTGAAGTGTCCTACCCTTTCTTCTTCCCAACCATATCCACCTTGCATTCTGACCTGGCTGTTTAACATTGCACCAATGATTCCCAGCGTGGGCAGATGCATCATCTGCTGTGTTTTAGGAAGGGCTATTTAGATAACCTCTCACTACTTAGAGAAACACTGAATCTCAATTTAATCACTGTGTAAATTCTGGGTTCTTTTAGAGATTCTGATTCTAGCCAGACTCTGGGGAGTAGGATCCAGAAGCAAGATAATTATTGGAAAGACTCTAAGTACATCCTTGTACTCAAAGGAAGAGATAAGTTAGGAAGGGAACATTGCAAAGATTTCAGCGTCAGATTTATTGAACTTCTCCCAAAAGCTCCACTTTTAACAAAACTCAGCCCCGCCCACCCCCAAGTCCCCTGTTGCTCTTTTCCAATTCTTTAATTCCTGAGACACAGGTTCTAATTGGTCCAACTTGCATCAAATATACCTTTAGCTCAACTGGGTGTGTGGACAGAGTCCTGTGTTGCCAACAAGGTCTAATCTCTGAGTATTAACACTGGTCTCCAAAAAGCAGTGATTAGGGGCAAGAAGGCAATGCCAGAAGGAGTCTCCTCTGAGTAGCCTGTTCTCATGGAAAGAGTGTGTTTGCCTACTTTTCACAAACAGCTTGAAGAGTTTCACCCTGGAACCAGCACAGTGGGATGCATTTGGAAAATATTTCCAACTATTTCTCCTATTCTTAACATCCCAAGAGATGATAGAACTCATTAACATTTATGTGCTAATATTGAGCCGCACGTTGAAGCATTTTCTCCCACTGGTCTCATAACACATTTGAACTTTTTAAGGTCTAGAAAACCTTGTTGGTTACTTCAAAAGATTAAAACTAACATGTGTACACTTAAGCTTAACAAAAGGAAGAAAATACACAGATAAATCAAAGAGTTGATTTATGATAATTGAGTGAAACAAAGTAGAAATGTTTCTAAAACTCTCTTTTTTGAGAGATTCAATGTAGAAACCATAACAACTAAATTTAATGTTTACGTGTCACTGAAGATTTTTACTCTTTGATTTGAAAGCTAATGAATTTGCTTATTTTTCTAGGGACCCAGAATCTTTCTGCTTTGATAGAACCTAGAATAGGATTTAAAATTCCAATGTGCTCCAGGAATTTTAACAACCATGCAAAGGACCCTCTGTATAATTCAAACTTCTCATTTGAATTGGATGGAGCAAGAAGCAAGGACAGGCTCTGGCTCTGTTGAAACATCAACTCTTTCAGCACTCTGTATATTGACCCTGAATTGCCACTGCAAATACACTCCTGTTTTCCAACAGGCTGTTTCTCTAGCTCTCTTTGAAAATAACAGTCAGCCCTTGAATGTGAGTCTCCTGAATCAGGCTTCATACTCATCGTATTGTATATTACTTCTCCCCTGCTTTAAATCGTAAGCTTCATAGGATTGCAGACTGTGTCTTTTCACTACTTAATATCTGTCATTCTTGGATTCCATGTCATATCCTACTACCACGCTACCAGAAGGGATTTCTAAGAACTAATTCCCAGTAAGTGGTCTGCCCATTTACTTCATTTACAAGTAATATTGACTCACGTTACTTTCATGTAAGTAGAATAGGAGTTGTATCATACAAAAAAAAAAAATTGGCTGCCATTTTAGATGTTTTAAAAATACCTAGTATTGGGGAAACCACGATGGTTCAGGGGGTTGAGCACTTGTTTTGCAGGCCTGGGAACCAAGGATCAAATCCCGGCCCTGGCCCATGCGGACCCATATGCTGAACTGGGGCGTGCTTCCCATGTGGGAGGCCCCCAGTTCGGTTCTTGGCCCCCGGTTCAGACCCTGGCTCGAAGGGGTGTGCCTTCCATGCGGGAGGCCCCTGCCCCAGTTCCTGCCCTGCTCAGCCCCCACCCACCCATGATGACGTACTCTTACGGAGACTGCTCTGATCCCTCCCCCTTCTCTCTGTCTCTCTCTGCCTCTGTCTGTCTCTGTCAAAAACAATAAAATAAATCTTAAAAAAAAAAAAAAACCTAGTATTAGGAGAGGTTACTGCTCATATCATAGTTGGGCTGAAATATGAAAATGGGCAAAAAAAATTTATTTTCTGCAAAGAACAGAATGGAAATTTAGATGCATTATTAAAAGGGTAAGAACTTGGACTATCTATGTTTAAGCTCACATCTATTGAAGACACCTCACTTTTGTGTGAAGTTACCTTGCACTCTATGTTTAAAGTCACCTAAGCATCACTTGCTAAGTTAACAGTCACCTTGAAGAAGTATGATGACTGTCATGTCTTCTGGAACTCAGGAGAATGAGGGCAGTCTATAAAATAATGGTCGTTGCTGGAAAGGTTGAAGTGAGGCATCTGGGGTCCTATTTCACATAAGAATGAACATCCTTCTCACCTCCTCAGGAGGAGGTGCTATGGTTCTCCTGACCATCGAAACAACCTGTGCATCAGCTCCTTTGTATCTGGCCACTCATGAGAGAACCATCTCTTCAAAGGAGGTGATATCTTTGCATTGTTTTCCTAGGTGACTATTCTTCAGGGAAAATTGAAAGTCCATGTGGCTGAAGCAGGGGTAAACATTGAACCGATCTTAGTCACTCTTGTCTCTGGAGATTTAAATAACAACTGGAATTTCAGTAACCACAGGATTTCTTAAAAATATTCTTGCCTTTAGATGTTCTCAAGGATAGAGTTTTTGTTAAGTTGTTTTTAAAAGTTAGACAAAATGCAAAAGGTAATATATGCACACAGCACAAAGTTCTAAAGCTACCTTCAAAAGGATTATGCAAAGAAAACTGTGCACCCATGTTCCACCCAGTTTCCAACATTTTTCTTCCAAATGAGCCCTGGAAATGAAAGTCGAGGGCAGACTACCCCGAACACTGGTGTACATTTGTGTATGTGTACTTCTCTGTGACTGTGTTTTTTTATTGGATTCTTTAGTAATAATCTATAGTTCAAACAAGCCCTCGTATGATACACAAAGAATAAATCATTGATAAATTAAGCTGGAAAGGGGAATCAAAAGATTACCAGCTTAGTATAGGATGCCAATGAATAAATTATTTTCATAACAAGAGAAATGATTGTCCAAGGAAAATGAGCGCTTCTGAGACTCGCGTGCCCACCCTTGAACCACATGTCATGAGCTTTTCTAGGGTCTATCAGTTACCAGTTGCTGTGTAACAAACCACCCCAAGATCTGCTGCTCAAACAACTGTTTTATTTTACCCCAGTTCTGTGAGTCCGTAATTTGGGCTGGGCTGGGTTCAGCTCAGTGGTTCCAATGTTGGTGACACCTGGAGTCACTTATGTGTTTGCAATGATTTGTGAGATTAGGACTGGCTGGTAGAAAGTGGCCACATTCACTTGTGTGGCAGGTGGTCTGGCTGTCGTCTGGATCATGTGTCTCTAGCCCACGACCCAGGCTTCTTCACAAGGTGGCAGCACCCAAGAGGGAAACCCCTGATGTGCCAGCACTTTCCTAGCTTCTGTGAGCATCACCTTTGCTGCATCCCATTGGCCAAATGATGTCACATGACCAAGCCCAAAGTCATGTAGGAGGGGCCCACATACACATATGAATACAGGGAAGTGTGAAGCCGTTACTGTAACAATCTACCACAGAGAAACTAAGCTCAAATTAAGCAAAATGCCATAAGGATAGATTCCTATCATCTGGGTGGGGTAAGTAAAGGTAACAGAAAAAAAGACAAGGTAATGAGATGATGCACAGAATTGCAAATATTATAATAGTCCATTCAGGCTGCTATAGACTTACTGGCTTCTAAACAACAGAACTTTGTAGTTTGCAGCTCTGATCATCCAATCAGAGGCACGACATGGTCACCTTCTGGTAAGAGCCCCCTTCCTGGCTCACAGCCAGCGCTTTCTCGGTGTGTCTTCATGTGGTAGAGGGACAAGGGACATCTCTGTAGTTTCTGTTACAAGGGCACTAACCCCATCCAAAAAAGTTCCACCCTCGTGGCCTGAGCACCTCCCCAGTCTCCACCTCCTAATACCATTGTCTTTAAGGGGCTAAGATTTCAACATATGAATTTGGGGGCAGACCTAAAATATCAGACCACAGAAAATTTTCAAACTATAGGTGGTCTAAATGTAATGGGGTATCCTAGATAGGGTCCTACACCAAAAGCTTTTTATTCAGTATCTCAAAGAGGTCTCCACTTCCAATCAAATAAAATTCAGAGCCACCTTCTTATCTGATTTAAGTGTAGTATTTGAACTGCTCCAATGTGACCAAGTTTCTGCCTCAGCCTTGTTTCCAGGGTAACTGCTCAACCCCTCTGGTTCCACTTTCTGTCCCCTTCTAGTTTGTCCCATCCAACCAGAGTTAAGCTTTTAATGGCTAACTGAACAATACATGTATTTGGTTTACATTGTGCCAGGATGTTATAGAATATTCCTGGTTGAACCCCAATCTAGTCAAGTAAACCAAGGTTACCATCATCTATCTTGACAATCTGATTTGAAGAAGACTATAGCCAATTATCAGTATTTTCTGGAGCAAGTCAGAGAGGGATGAAATTAAATGTTGCAAATGGTACTGATCCACAGCAGAACCCAGAAACCTTGGCACCCAGAGGCCTAGGAGAATCAGGGAAGAGCAAGCAAAGTGCTGTGAAGTTTGCTGTGGAAGCTGTCATGAGGCATTGTCATGGTCACCCACAAAACACAGAATAGGTATGCCCTGAGGGACATACTATTAGACCTGCTTCAGGGGATATTTCAGCTGCTGTGAGAAGAAAGCTTTAAAAAGAGGAGGACCCACGAAGCCAGTATGTATGTATTTATGTGTGTATAACACTCATACGTACATATGTATATGTCTATATGCTCATTCTCAATATATGGGATGAAGAATTCTTGGGAGTATAGGGCAATGTAAGAGGGAAGTGGAAAGATTTTGTGTGCATATCATAAACCAGTGTTAACTTGCAAACTCAGTCAGAGCCAGTGTGTGGTGTGGACGTGCAACATAGGTAGTGATCAATATCACACACTCACAGAACTTCCAATACTTAGACCAGAGTCCCTTAACCATGTTTGTGCTGTGGACACCTCTGGAGAGCTGATGAAGCCCACGAACACCTTCTCAGAGTACATAAAATGCAACATTTAGTTATGAGGGCCACTAGTTCTATTGCAACACAGTTATCAAAATATTTAAAAACAAATATGATATAACAATGCGTGCAGTCTTTCAGGACATTTTAAGGAACAAGATCCAGTTACAGATATAATAAAGAGCATCAACGCTATTAGATACTGGCAACTACTTGTCAGGAAGTGAATATTTTCATGCATCTGCATGATGAGAGCTTTCTGGGCAGATTTTACTGGAACTTACATTCAAAGACAAACCTTAGAAGGTAAATGATGACTGAGATAATAGCGAGTAAACTCAGAAAAGCAATGTGTCTCCTCCGAGGTATGAGTTTACATTTAAGAGGGAGATGAAACCTGGAACCATGAAAATGTTCCAAGGATTCCAACCCAGAGAGGTTTGTTTACCTCCTGGGGAGACGCAGATTAGCCTTCCAGTGAGAGGCCAGGGCCTTCAGCTTTCTTCCCAAGACTTTGTCTACATTAGAGACATAAGGTTTCTCTTCCTTTCTTAGGAAGGGAGGAGGCAACTGTATATCACCTCCCAGACTTATAATTGGGGGATTCCTCTTTGTGGCTTTCATCACTTGATATCAGAAAGGGGAGGAATCAGAGTGTGGGGAACCCACAGGATTATTTCTGTAAGTAATGATGGTAAGTCTGTCTTGATGCCGAAACCCAATGCTTACATCTAGGATAATATTAAACACAGATAATGAAAACATATCAAGCTTGTATTGGGTTCATGAAAACCAGAGGGATTAGAAAAATGCAGAGTTAGGTCTGAGTCACTTCCAGTGATAAGATCGTCAATTCATTTATCAAATACTTATTGAATATCTTACATGTGTGAAACACTGTATTGGACCCTAGGTATATAATCCTGAATAAAAACTCTTCCCTAGGTTTTGTGACATTTACAAGTTGAATCAGCCCAGGAAGTGAGAAGTGAGAAGGAAAAAATAAACTGTTTTTAAAACATAGTATTCGAGGGCTGCCCAGAAAGTATCCAGCCACGTGATATAAAAAAAGAGTCATTTATGGTTGGATTTGTTTTCCAGACAGCCCTCAGACACCTAAAAGTGAAATAGTGCCTATGTTTGTAATGAAATAAATAGAGAATAGTGGAGTCAGAGCAGGGGCTCCCCAGATCTGTGGTCAGGGGGGCCTCTTCTCACAGAGACGTCAGTCATGCCAAAAGCTGAGCGAGAATGAACAAAATATACAAGGGCCCCAACAAAGGGAAGATTTTTACATATTGGAATGAAGAAGTGCTAGCATATTTGACCCACACACACCCCCAAAAAAGAAAAGGCTAATTACTTGAGGGTCATCCTAAGCTACCGGTGCCTTTAAACTTAAGTGTGTCCACTGGGTTGGCCTCGCTGATGGCATTCTCAATTTCTCAGCATGGCTCCTTTTTCTCTCTCAAAGTGCATACACTACTCCGCTGGGGCAAAGTGCTGGGGTTTAACAAGTATATGCGAGAGACCTGGCTTAGCAATCGTAGTTTTAGTGCAATATGTTAATAGTAAAAAACAAAAAATTCTGTGGCCCAGTATCATGCAAGTCCTTTGGTATCCAGCTCCCCTCACCCCCACCCCACCCCACCCTCCACCCAAGGGCATCTCGGTGGTTCTGCTGTTGCCTATCTAACAGCCAGGAGGGTGGCAGAGGTAGGACCAAGGGCCCAGAGGAAAGTCCCCACTAAGGGGGGACATCATTCCCCCTGGTATTCACCAGTCAGTGGATTTAAGTGACATGTGTTCAGAGTGACTTCCAAATTACCCCTGATCTCAGATTATAGGCTTTTGTTTCTTGAAACAGGAAAATATGACATTCTTGAGGTATACTCGACAACAGTGACAAATGCTAATTCTTTGTCCCATGTATTTGCGTGTGAACCCATACTAGCTTCTCCAATTGCCTCCTTTTTATGTTCCCTCCACTTTGTTTGATATCCGTTTAGGGAAAAAAAATACTGTTTGTTTGATATCAGGTTAGGTAAAGATACATCCTTTAAGGAGAAAAAAAAAATGAACCTAGGAAATGAGTAAAGTTTTTATTGTGTAAGAATAGACTGCTAACTAATCTAGAGGTTTAAGTCTTTCAAATAGTTTTCACCATTTTAACCTGGGAAAGAAAACTTCATTTTAGGCTAAGGTTTGGGATTATTGCCTTGACTCTGCCCAGAAATAGGATAAATCAGAAGCTTAATCATAGTGAGCAAGAATGAGCAGGGTTGCTTCTGCCAAGAGGAAAGGATTTTAAGTCCATACTATTGAATTCCTTAAATAGATACCATATAGCTCCTCTAGTTATCCCAGAGTTTTGACAAAAGGGAAGGTGACAAAGATGATGAGTGGAAACAGTTTAAGCATAGTGAAGAAAGTTCATCAGGATCATGATAGAAAGGACCCAAGAATTGATCGATTAAAGTATCATTTAAATTGAACAGACTTTGATCCCATCTCTGCCCTCTCCTATCTCCATAACCTCGATTGCACTACGCACCCTGAAATTCAGTGCCTTCCTCTGTAAAACAGTGATAAACACATCTACCTCTGAGAGCCACACTATAGATGAACTAAGCAAGGTGGCAGGGCACTTGGCACCACACATGACACAATCAGTAAATGGGACTACAGTGCTGTAGATTTCATTCTTGTTAGAAAACACTGGAGTCTTTGTTATCTGAAATTTCCCTCCAACATTTTGCTGGGCTCTATTCTCTGCTAATCTAAAATCATACACATAGGATATCACAGTTCAAAGGAAACTTAAGAGTTCCTCTTTGACACTTTCATTTTATCAATGGAGAAAGTAAGGCCCTGAAAATTAAGCAGCTGATCCAGAAACATGAATCTGAGTCTACAGATTGCAAAAGCCAAGCTTTTCCTACTCAGTTACGCATAGAAGCCCTTGCCACTTCCATTTTTATGATACTCCCACCATATATTTTTTTTTTAATCAAGCCCCTATCCAAACACCACTGGCCATTTTTGCAGAAATGGAAAAGTCAGTTCTAATATTTGTATGGAATTGCAAGGGATCCCAAATAGCTAAGAAAAACAGAAAACACTAAGTTTTTGCTGGTTGCTTGAGTTCCAGTTAAGGGAGTGTCTACTGTATAAGAACTAAAACTAAAAAGCCCTTAGAAGACAACATTGGGATAAGTCTTCATAACCTTGGATTTGGCAATGGATTGTTAAATGTGACACCAAAAAAGAAAAAGGCAACAACAAAATAATAAATAAATAAATAAATTCATCGAATCTTTTTAAATGTATACATCAAAGGGCATTATCAAGGTAAAAAGACAACCTACAGAATGACAGAAAATATTTGCACCATCATATATCTAATAAGAGTCCAGTGTATCCAGAATATATAAGAAACTCTTATAACTCAACAACCAAAAGACAAGCAACCCAATTTTAAAATGAGAAAATCTACCCTGATCTATTCTCTATCTCTGTCGCTTTGTCTTTGCAAGAATGTAATCTTTTGAGACTGACTTTTTTTCCTTTGAGACCATCTAAGTTGTTGCAAGTATTTTTATTGCAGAAAACTATTTCATTATATAAATATACACAATGATATCATTTGCTTACTGAAAGACATTTGGGTCATTTCTTTGGAGGGGAGCAAAATAAAGAAATTTACTATGAACATTCATATATAGATTTTCATATAACCACAAGTTTTTGTTTCCCTAAAATAAATACTTAGAGGTGGAATTTTTTGAGTCAGGTGGTAAGGATATGTGTATATCTATAAGAAACTGCTAAAGAATTTTTCACAGTGATCGTACCATTTTGCATTCCCATGAACAATTTATGAGACTTCTAGTTGCTCTGCATTTTCCCACACTGGGAATTGGCACACTTGGACTGTTTAATTTTAGCCATTAAAATAAATGTGTAGTAGTATTCCTTCATGGTTTTATTCTCATTTCTCTAATGGTTAACGATGTTAAACTGTAATGTAGTTACTTGATAGATGTGTATCCTCATTGAAGAAGTGTATCCTTATTGAAGAAGTGTCTGGTCAAATCTTTTCCATAGTTTTTAATTGAGTGATTTGTTTCCCTGCTGTTGAGCTTTGAGAGTTCTTTACATATTCTGGCTTCAAGTGCTCTGTTGGACATTTTCTTGCAAATACTTTCTACCAATCTGTAGCTTGTCATTTCCTCCTAATACTGTCAACCATATAGAAAAAGCTTTTCCTTTAGACGAAGTCCAATTTGTCTTTCAAGTCCAAGTTTTCCTTTTATGCATCATGCTTTTGGTGTTGTGGCTAAGATTTTGTTGCCTAATCCCAACACATAGAGATTTTTTTTTTCCTATTTTCTTCAAATATTTTTATATTTTTTGGTCTTTCACTTGTATATGTAAACCATTTTGAGTTTATTTTTCAAAGGGCATGAGATTTAGGTTGAAGGTTTTTTAAATATAGATTTCTAATTGTTCCTACACTCTGTTGAAAACACTGTCATGTCTCCACTAACTTGCCTTTGTAACTTTGTGAAAAATCAATTTGCCATCTTTGGGCTGCTCGATTTGTGGACTGTGTTCTTTTCCATTGAGCCCCATGTTCATCACTCTAGCAACGCTATACTGTCTTGAATACTTTAGGTTTGTAGTAAGTCTTAAAATTGGGTGATGTGATCTCCCTAACTTTTTTCTCCTTTTTCAAAATTCTTTTGGCCAATCTAGTTTCTTTGCCTTTCTATATCTCTGTTAGAAAAAGCTCGTTTATGTTTATGAAAACTCCTGTCAGGATTTTGATGAGAATTGCTTTAAATTTATAAGTAGATTTGGGAGAATTGATATCTTTACTGGGTTGAGATTTTCAATTCATAAAAACAGGTTGTTTCTCCATTTTTGTTAGGTCACCTTAAATTTCTTCATCAGCAATTTGTCATTTTCAATATATGCATCTACTATTTATTCTGGTAGATTTGTACCTAAGTGTTTCAAGGCTATGTAGTGGTAGTTTCAATTTTTTTTTTTTTTTTTTTTTGGTTTGCAATTGTTTATTGCTAGTATATGAAAATAGGATTGGTATTTGTGTTTCACTTATAGTCTCTGACCTTGATAAGCTCACTTGTTAGCTTTAGCAGATTTATTTTTAAATCCTTTTGGAAATTTCTATATAGACAATCACGTCGTCTGATGTGGGTTTTGGGGTTTTTTTCTATCCATACTGTATGTCATTTAATTTTTATTCTTTCCTTATTAAATTAGTTTGGACTTGTAGTACAATGTTGAATAGGAGTTATTGCCTTGTTGCTAATCTTAGGGGTAAAGCATTCTGTCTTTAGCCATTAAGTATGGCTTTAGTCTAGGTTTTGTAGTCGATGCCCTTCCAGTTGAAGAAGTTTCCTTCTAAGGGTGCTAAGAGTTTTTATTATAAATGGATATTTAATTTTGTTGAATGTTTTTCTCCTTCAGTTAAATTGATTGTGTGGTTTTTCTTCTTTATATTGTTAATATATTAGTTTACATTGATTTATTTTCAAATTTGAGTAAGGATTTACATTCCTAAAATAAACCCCATTTGATCATAGTGTGTGATTCTTTTGATATATTGCTAGGTTCAGTTGCTGATAGTTTATTGGGGATTTTTGCTTCTGTATTCACGAGGGATATTGGTGTTTGGTTTTGTTGCTGTTGTTTATTTCTATTGTCTTTATCCGCTTGGAGTATTTGGGTTATGCTGACCTCATAAAATGAGTTGAAATTGATCCCTCCGCTTTTATTTTTCTGGAAGAAATTATTTTAAAATGGTGTTAAAATCTTTGCTTTTAATTTTCAAACGTATTTTAAAGAACTCAATAGGTGAAGAATGGTGTATTATGTTTACCCAAGTAGTGAAATGAAGCAAGTTTATATTGATAACATTCTATTGTATAACTAAAATTTGCTGAGAGGGTAAAACTTAAGTGTTCTCACTCACCACCCAAAAAAACATAAATATGTGAGTTCTTTATTGCTTTTTTTGGCTTGTTGTTTGTTTGTTTTTTCTTTAGTATTTAGATAAAGTATTTCAAAAATAACCATTTGGTTGTTCTTTATACCTTACATTACTTTGCTGTGACTCTCTTTCCACTTTTTTGGAGGTGGAAGTGTCTGTCCTTACATTTTTGAGCATTTTTATAGTATCTGCTTTAAAGTGTCTTTCAGATAACTCCAACATCTTTGTTATCCCAACATATGAATGCCGACTGTATTTTCCCCCATGAATTAAGACTTTCCTGGTTCTTCATCTGCCCAGCAATTCGGACTGTGCCCTAGACGTTTTGTATATTATGTTAGGAGATTCTGGGTCTTGTTTCTATCCTAGAGATAGTGTTGATACTTGTGTTCATGCAGCCAATCAACCCATTGAATTCAGTCCACCTTCTGGGAGGTGTGACTCCAGTGGCAGTTCAGTTCAAAAGTTTTTCTGAAGTGGTGTTGCTATGGTGTCGCCAGCATCGTTGCTTATAATGGCCAGTCTGGGGGGTTGGCAGGGGTCTGTCCTATGGTACTACAGTGCCTCTCAGAGCTCTGTATCCCCTTGAAGTCCATGCATGTTGGTACTGTCAGCTGATCTCTAGAGAGAACTTTTTCTTGATTCAATGACTTTTGAATCTATGCAGACTCCTCACCATCCTCTTCCTCTGCGGACTTTCTAAAGACACTGGAGTGCAGAGTAAGTCTCTAGAACTGAAGAAAATTCAAGTTTAGCGTTGTCCGTGCTGGCTCAGGAGCCCCCTTAACACTTCGCTAGCGTCCTCTTCAAGTCTTTATACTCACCCTTGCCAAAGGGTGGCTGTTGTGGTATGTGGACACGATTTCTTTTTCTTGGATTTACAAATGACATTCCTTTTAAGTAAATAGACAGTCATACTATTTGCAGAATTGCAAAACTGGTCTTGATATAGCAGAGTTGAAACATTTTAGTAAATCCTGCCATTGAGCAAGAGGAGGAGGCTGAGGGGCTAAAACCCGAGTGAGCTTCCTGAGGGTGAAATCCATCCAGCGGAGTCGAATTTCAGTATTTCCGCACTGGAGGCCAGTCATGAATATGACATGGGGAACATTAAGAGGAGCTGTCGGGATATGAAATGCTGTGTTCTGGCAAAGAATAGATGTCTGAGGAGACATTTCAAACTGTGAAAGTTTCCACATGGGACATTTTCCAAGGAGCCAAAAATATATTGGAATCAATAAATGTCAGTAGCTTGCACAGCCTTTTAAACCATTTTAATGGAGGAATATCAAGCCTTTGGCGTAAACAAAAGCTAACCGCTCGGCCAGATCCACATGCCTCGGGTCATCCAAGACACTCACCTGACCTTGTCTTAGTTTAAACCCTGTTTTTAATCACTGCTGAGCTGTAATTCTT